>SZWC01000535.1:56507-78268 GCA_023375785.1 Penium margaritaceum
GTCCCTTCCTGTGAGGGTTCTCGGCGGATGGGGGAGATGTCTCCGCCGTCGACCACTGGTCGCCAGGCTGATGGGTCCGCTCGAGCCCCCTCTCGGTCTCCAGCACTTGACGACCCGGCTATTATCGCCGTTGGCCCAGAGGTATTGCCTGTCCCTGCTAGCACATCTGCTCAGGCGTCTGACCCAGTCCAGCCCACGACTGTCCCTGCTAGCACCCGTGCTCAGGTGTCTGACCCAGTCCAGCTCCCGCCTGTCCCTGCTAGCACTCCTGCCCAGGTGTCTGACCCAGTCCAGCCCACTCCTGTCCCTGCTTCGACTGACACTCTTTCAGTGTCCGGGCCGGCCTTACCCGCTGACACCCCCAGCTCTGGGTCCCCCACACACGCGTCTCCTCGCACGGCATCCCCGGCTGCCTCGTCTCAGTCCTCACCTGCTGCGGTTGTCCCTGACCCTGTGGAGGTGCCCGTCTCTGCGCCTGCTGCTCATCCCTCGACCTCCGGTTACTCTCGTGAGCCCGGTGGTCGCCTTCGACCACTGGATTCCGGAGCTCAGCGGGTGTCGGGTCCCGGACCCAGGCGCCCCACTCGCAGCATCGCGAGCGGTGATCCAGGCACAAAGGCCCTAGGCCTGAGTGCCCGCACTGAGCCTACAGAGGTACACCCAGCGTGCCCCATCGGGCACGATCTGGTCACTCGCGAGTTCCATATCGCCTGTGACGCAGCAGCTGATCTCGTGACTGTCAGGCCTGACACTGTGGCGTCTGCACTTGCCACGCAGAGTTCCCCCTCTCTGGTCCCTGATCCGGGCACATTGAGGGAGGCTCTCTCATCATAGGATTCTGATGCCTGGCGAGCTGCTTGCAAGGATGAGCTTCGCGCTATCCGAGAGCACGGAGTCTATGAGCTGGTCGATCTTCCCCCTGGGAGGAAGGCGATTCAGGTCAAGTGGGTCTTTCGCAAGAAGGTGAAGCCTGATGGCTCACTGGAACGCTACAAGGCCCGCTTGGTCGTCAAGGGGTTCTCTCAGATTGAGGGAGTTGACTACACTGACACCTTTGCCCCTGTCGGCCGCATGACCTTAGCTCGAGCTCTGTTCGGTGTAGTGGCTCAGCATGACTGGGAACTACACCAGATGGATGTGAACAACGCGTTCCTCCATGGCTCTCTGGATGAGGAGATCTATGTGGCTCAGCCACCAGGCTTTGAGGACGGTGACAAGGTCTGGCGCTTGCGCAAGTTCTTGTACGGCCTCAAACAGTCTCCACGGTGTTGGAACCGGGAGATCACAGGCACCTTGACTCGTGCGGGATACGTACAGAGCGAGGCTGACCCCTCGCTGTTCATCCTGCCGACACCCGAGCGTCTCACCGCCATCCTGGTCTATGTTGATGACCTTCTGATTGCGTCTCCATCCCTGGAGGCCGTGAAGGAGGCCAAGGCTGTCCTGCAGACCGCCTACAGGATGAAGGACCTCGGTCCTGCATCGGTGTTTCTCGGTATGGAGATCGTACGTGATCGCAGACATCGGACACTACTGCTGCATCAGGCCCGATATGCACGAGTCGTGGGGGAGCGCTTTAGCGATCTCCTTGGTGCAGTGCCCACTACTTCCACACCCATCACACCTGATGGGCAGGATTCCCTGAAGGTGGACGACCCTACACAGCTGGGGGAGACAGTGGACGTGACCTTGTACCTCCGTCTGATCGGATCTCTGATGTACCTGGCCACGACCACGCGTCCCGACATCGCGTTCGCCGTCAACCTCCTCGCTCAGTTCTCGCAGGCTCCACGTGCGAGAGCTCTTCACGCGGCTGTGCGAGTGGTACGGTACGTGGTTTCCACGCCGTATCTCGGACTCTGCTTTCGTCGGCAGTGTTCGGTGGTCCTTGACGGCTACACTGACAGCGACTGGGCTTGGAGTCCCGACGGGCGCAGTCGCACCGGCTACGTGTTCCTGCTCGGTGGTACCGCTTTGTCATGGCGAAGCGGGAAGCAGGGCTGCATCGCACGTAGCTCGTCGGAGGCAGAGTATGTGGCTTTGGGGGCAGGGGCTGCTGAGGCAGTCTGGCTGCAGCTCTTGTTTCTTGAGCTTGGGCAATCAGTACCCGCCATTGTGCTGCGTTGCGACAACCAGAGTGCTCTCGCCATTGCGGAGAACTCTGGTGTGTTTCATGCTCGCACAAAGCACATTGCGGTTGAGCATCACTTCGTTCGTGATCTGGTGGAGCGACGCGTGATCTCCATCATGTGGATTGGCACTGACTTGCAGCGAGCTGATTTCTTGACGAAGGCACTTGCACGCGGAAAGTTCCTGGTGGCCATTCGTTCTGTTGGGCTTCGCCCCGTTTGTGACAGTGGTTGAGTGTGGGATGTACGTTGCCGTCTCATCTGTCTGTGTCACTCACTATGTGATTGTACCAGTGCTGCACGCGTATGGACATGCGTACCATCGGGTCATGGGGGAGTGTTGTGCTTTGTGCCGTCTTGTACAGTTTACTGTGACCACTCGGCCGTGTCCATACTCGTGCAGATCCCTGAGGCAGGCGGATCTGGTGACACCGGCGCGACAACAGGCGGCGGCCTACCTGTCTGGAGCTGACCGACCACTGTTCCAGAGCCACAGATGTCACCGGGACTCCCTGCTGTGCTTTCTACGTCCTGCAGGTGCCTTTCGGCGGACTGGGCATGAGGCCCATTTGCATGTTTTTGCATTATATACTCGCTGTCAGTCGATGGATGCATGCATGTGACCAGTCGTTGCGTGCGTCTTTTGATTCTGCACGTCTAGGTTCAGACGGCGTAGGATTCTGACATGTGTGCGCAGAGTTACGGCCAAAACAGTGGTTTTGGGCCGGTTTTAGGACAGCTCTTGGACTGCCGCGTGCGACACCCGCCGTGCGCCGCGGCAGGTATTTATGCCATGGACCTGTCATTTGTCATTTCTCTCTGCATTTACTAAGCTATTGAAGCTTATGAGACTTTGCGCGTCTCCCTAGCCTGATCCTTGCTGTTTCTTGCACCTGCCTGCTTGCTAGTGCGTCAGCTGACTGGACAGTGTCGCCATGTCAGCAGCAGCAAGGCTAGGAAGCTTCCTAGCAGTTTCTCACTCGTCTCCCGGTACCACCCGGAGTCATCCTTCCTGGTAACTGAGTGGGAGGAACACGACTGGAACTGTCACGTCAACGTTGTGGAGCGCATGACTCCTCGCTCCCCAGACAGTGTTGAAGAGCACACGATGAGACTTGGAGGCAGTCAACGTGTCCGTCCGTATCGTGCTTACCGTGCCGGTGGGTTGAACCCACCTTCTTTGTAGACATGGCGTCGGCGCCGACGGGGTTGGACCTCCTGCTTGGTCGAAGTACGCTGTCCGCTAGCCATGTCAGTGAACTATGTCTTCTGCCTATTTGCCACACATGTGACTGACATGTATGTTTGCACGTCCGCTGTGCAGGGTCGTCTGATGATGAGACCCCGCCGCCCCCGCCGGAGAACAGTGTCGAAGATTTTGAAGCCGCTCCATCCCGTGCGCGCAAACGCAAAGGACGATGCACTGATTTCCCTGGCAGTCGCGCCTTCCGCAACATGGACGCCTGTCGCGAAGCGGTGCAAGACTACGCCGTCGACCGCGGCATGCCGGTGTCATGGGTCCGCAGCGAGCCAACTCGCCTGGAAGTCCGCTGCGGACTATGGAAACAAGCAGGCTGCAAGTGGCTCTTGAAGGCGCGCTACCAGCGCAAGAACGGCAACGTTGCCGTTACCGAGTTTGTAGATGGCCACAAGTGTTCCCCCACTGGAAAGAAGGGTGACCAGGCGCGCCGGGCTACCTGGGTCCTGCGACACATCGAGCACACTATCAAGAAGAAGCCCTCCACGGACACAAAAGCGTTGCAGCAGATTGTCGAGGCTCGTACTGGGGAGGAGGTGCATTACCACGTGGTCTACCGTGCGAAGAAGGCGGCCCAGGAGAAACTGATGGGCGAGAAGGCGTTGTCGTGGTCCCTGTTCCCGGCGTATGTCGCGGAGGTAAGTCGTTATAGCCTCCATCGCTGCTTCCCCATCCCTTTTTGCGAGTGATACAGAGCTCTGTGTTCAAGCAACGTCCCCATGCCATGTTTGTCGTGCAGCTGAAACGGGTGGACCCCCGGACTGTCGCTACCGCAGAGTAAGACAAGAAAAACATCTTCCGCCGAGCCTTCGTAGCACCGGGGGCGTGTCGGGAGGGGTGGAATCATGTGCGGCGCATCATAACCATGGACGCGACTTTCCTCAAAAACGGATTCAAGCAAGTTCTACTCATTGCGCAATACTGGGACGCAAACAACCACTCCGTGCCCATGGCGTGGGCGCTGTGCGGTCAAGAGGACAAGGACAACTGGCTGTGGTTCGTGCAGCACCTGGTGCAGGCCTACCCCACTGCTCGCGACCGAGGAACTGCCATCATTTCCNAAACGGGTGGACCCCCGGACGGTCGCTACCGCAGAGCAAGACAAGAAGAACGTCTTCCGCCGAGCCTTCGTAGCACCGGGGGCGTGTCGGGAGGGGTGGAATCATGTGCGGCGCATCATAACCATGGACGCGACTTTCCTCAAAAACGGATTCAAGCAAGTTCTACTCATTGCGCAATACTGGGACGCAAACAACCACTCCGTGCCCATGGCGTGGGCGCTGTGCGGTCAAGAGGACAAGGACAACTGGCTGTGGTTCGTGCAGCACCTGGTGCAGGCCTACCCCACTGCTCGCGACCGAGGAACTGCCATCATTTCCGACCGTGACGGCGGGCTGCTTGCCGTTGTAGCCCGTAAATTGCCAGGAGCGACACACACATATTGTGCACAGCACATCCGCGAGAACGTCAAGTCCAAGGCGAGCCAGGTCGCCGCGGACCTCTTCTGGACTCTGGCACATGCGTACACCCCACGGGAGTTCAAGCGAGCACAGGAACAGTTGGCAAAGGCGTCCGAGCCAGGACTGTAGTACATTTTTGGTGGGCCCACAGAACCGGGCATCCCTCTCGCGACGTGGAGCCGAGTGTACATCCCCATTCCCCGTGGAGGCCACACTACAAGCAACACGGCCGAGTCTCTCAACGCTCGTATCATGGACTTGAGGCACCTGTACCCCTTTCACTGCTTCGCACAGCTCTACATCTGGGTGCAGAAGCTGTTCGCAGAGCGCCGGAAGTTGGCGCATGAATGTGAGACTACGCTGGCACCCTTCGCCGACGCCAAGGTAACGAACTACAATCAGAAGGCCCGTGAGTACGACATCATCCCGGCCGGCCCACTGTCGGGAACGGTCTCTGGTCCAAAGAGCCTGTCCGGCCGTTAGGTGGATTGCAATGCAAAAAAATGCAGTTGCGGACAATGGGCTGAGTACGGAATTCCTTGCGAACACGCCGTGAGTCTGCTTCTGGATGCTGGGGTCAACCCCGACATGTACGTGGACATCCACCTCACAAAGATGGCGTTGAAGAGAACTTACCGTCACCCCATGCCCGGTGTCAACCTTGGCGACGTGCAGTACGCAGAGAATGGGTGGGGACCCCGGGCAAAAAGCGTGGCGATAGACGGCCCAAGTCCAAACGCAAGGACCGCTATGAACGTCGCAAGAGAGATCGCATCTGTAGCCATTGCGGCCTGTCCGGACATGGCCCGCGTAAGTGCACCAACCTACCTGCACTGTCTGCAGCTAACGTGGCCGCAGCACCTGCCAAACAGCTTGCCTCTGGCCGCGGAGTGCGAGGTGATGGTGGACAACAACTTGGGCCAGCAGGATCAGCAGCAGCAGGAACACACGGGGCAGCAACAGGAGCACGAACACGTGGAGCAGCAGGAGCAGGTGGAGGAGCTGGAGCTGTTGGAGCACCAGGAGCATCATGAGTAGCAGGAGCAGCAGGAGCATATGCACGAGCACCTAGAGCAGGAGGAGCAGCAGGAGCAGCAGGAGCGTCTGGAGCAGCGGGAGCATCAAGGGCAGCAGGAGCATCTGAAGCAGCAGGAGCAGCAGGAGGAACAGGAGCATCAGGACCAGCAGGAGCAGCAGGAACAGTAGCAGCAGCAGGAGCAGCAGGTACTGGTGCAGCAAGTGCTGCTGCAGGTGATATGGCAGATGCGGATGACGCAGCAGAACCCGCATTTTCATTGCAGGTTGACAACCCTGGTAGTCCTGCAGAGAACGATCCCTCGTCCTCGGAGTGGTCAGAGGAGGACAGTGCCTCAGACTATGAGACAAGTGAGACTGAAGAGTGGGAGTCAATGGATTCCTCCTCCCACTCTGACGCATCCGAGGAAGACGAACCCATCCAACGCAAACGCAAACGCAGAGGCCGTTCTGTGTGAACATAGGTAAAGCTACATTGTGTGACCTCCATTGATGGCTCATGCTGCCTTGTGTACTTTGTATACTTTGTGACTTCTTAACAGTGCTGTGTTCACTTTTCATGTGTGCAGGTGAGGCAGATTCATGTCCTTATGAAGACAGTGGTCAAGCGGCAGCCAAGGCTGAAAGTGCACCGGCACAGGGTCAGATCACATGTGGCCCAAGACACGGGATGTGCCATGGAGGAAGCACAAGTCATGTGTTACAGGATGGCTAGTCTCAACCTGGGCAGAGCAGACGTGGAGCAGGCCAGATATGAAGTGGCAAACCCATGCACGGGCATGTGTGCGTCCCCCTTTGGGGAGGTCTTCTATGATGCTTGCNTCATGTGTGCAGGTGAGGCAGATCCATGTCCTTGTGAAGACAGTGGTCAAGCGGCAGCCAAGGCTGAAAGTGCACCGGCACAGGGTCAGATCACATGTGGCCCAAGACACGGGATGTGCCATGGAGGAAGCACAAGTCATGTGTTACAGGATGGCTAGTCTCAACCTGGGCAGAGCAGACGTGGAGCAGGCCAGATATGAAGTGGCAAACCCATGCACGGGCATGTGTGCGTCCCCCTTTGGGGAGGTCTTCTATGATGCGTGCGTAGAGTTCAATGAAGTTGCAGAGTGCCCTGCTTGTGAGGTCATCTGTTACGTGCACGGCTTACCCGTGCATGTTCAGTTGTGGATCAGTACGTGTGACTTAGCACCTCTGTTGTACTGGGCTTGACGTTCACTAACTCCTGCACAATATCATTGGAACAGACCCGTCTCTACTGTTTCATTCATTTCCATACTAGTTTGAAGCGAATTAACCTTTGTCATGAATAGTCCAATGTTATGAATGACATAAAGCCAGTGTAAGAGTGGTGACTACAGTACAGTGGACAGTTTTCCGCAACTTGGCAGTCACTTGCACCTGTCACATTCTGTTACATGTTACACAGTGGGACACTGGAAGGGTGGAAGGGTGCAAAGAAGTCTCGTAGTATATGAAACCGTGAATAAATGAATGCCATATCCACTATCTCTTTTGTAAACTATGGGTAAAGGAAGTAATGGACACTATGTGAATGTTTTCTATCAATGTTGTGCAGCAAGGCCACTACCTGACGCAAAGATAGTCAGGAGTGGCATGTAATTGGAAAATGTATTGGAACATGCTCCACATGTCCACTATGTGTCACTTGGCATTGACATGGCATACTCAGAACACAATTGACGACAGCGCGTTCTCTGTGGTGCATGCGAAAGTAGCAACATTGGGTACGTTCATGGGAACATGATGAACACATAAGCAACGCAACCACCGAGAGTATCAAGCCCAAAGCAGCCACTGCCCAGGGGTGTGAGGAGGACGTGGAGTTGGCATGCGTTCACCCAAAATCCAGCACATGGTCTCTGGTTCGCATGGGTCGTTCACCCAAGTAGGTTGGACCTCCGTGGCAACAAGCGTGTCCCAGCGATGCTTGATCCTAGCCCATGCCTCCTCCACTTGCTGGGGAGTGAGCTGTGGCCTGCTGGGTCTGGTAGGTTCACCACCCCATGGGCCAACTTGATCCCATCGGTAGATCCTCGCCACAGTGTCCCACGTGTAGGTACGCTCGGTCCAGAACCGCATACGCACGTCCATAACGCCAGTGGGCTTGGTGTCGTCATGACGATATACCATGCGACCCATGTTTTGTACGGTGTACAACACCGTCAATGGAGATGGCTAACGATAGTTGCCACCTCCGTATTTGTACGTGCACTAGGAGCGGTTACATCCGCAGGGACAGTTAGGCTTAGATGATATCCACGGCTCCCATGCGTCAGGGCTGTTCAATGGTCTATGACTCGGCAATGGCCATTCGAGGGTCTGTGCCATGGCTTCAGGAGTCGCAACCCATGTGGTCTGGGGCGAATGGCGGCCATGTACGTTCCTGGTACGTGCGTTTCTGAGGTCCCATGCTTCCTTAATGGCGACCCATGCTCGGTGGGCAACAAAGGGGTCCACATAATATCCAGTACTCCACCCGCAACCATTTCCGCCATTCCTGCGACCGTCGGATGACATGTTGATGGTTTGCGATGATTGACCATACAATGTACGTCGTAATAAGCGCGAGGGACAGGACGCACGGCGTTGTGGACAGGACGAGCAGCCGTCCGGACGCGGACTGTAACCCTAAAGTCTGTCCCTTCTGTGACGTTGAACTACGTCGGTTCAACGAAGTTTATGACGGTTCACGCAGTGAGTTTATCATGGTAATGAACTTTCCACTTCATGGACGGTGCTCGCGATAGGCGACTTAGCGGTGAACGCTCATTGGACGTTCAGTAGTATCGCGGTTGCACTGGACCAATACTGGACCACAAAGACAAAGACGCCAAGTCAGACGGGTATGTTGAGACTGTGTGGTGCACTCGCACTGTCGACTGCCACGCTGTCGGTGCTGTGCTAGGCTACGTTGGGGTCCTGTTTCAATGCTGTTGTCTTCCGCAGGCGCGTGTGGAAAGTGGGTATGCGGAGATTAAGTTCGTCCTCCACACGATTTTTGGCACGGTGGACATCCGAAGTATTTGTTTTTAACAGTGGCTATCGGAAGTATTATATACATTTTGTGGACGTTATACGCATGTTTCTGCAAAAGTGGCCCTCACATGCTTTATATGCGAAAAGTGGGTGCGACGTTCTTTTGTTGCGAAGTCAGTGGGTATACGGCAAGTGTACCCTATGTCCTACCCGGCGTTCGGAAGAATAACACCACCTTACCCGGCGTTCGGAAGAATAAGACTCCCCTACCCGGCGTTCGGAAAATAACACTCCCCTGCCAACGAACACCGAGGAAAAAAAGCATGTCGACGCTGCATGCAATGCAGCCTCGACATGCTGAAGTCATCAGTATTTTTCTAACATTCACAAAACCCTCTTTTGAGGGGTTTGTGAATGTTCGAGAGGGGGGGGGGGTGGTTGCGCGTGGTTTGCATGGGGGGTCCGAGACTCCCCATGCATTGAAAGGGAACCTGCTGGGCCCCGCTGCCGCGTGGCCCAGCAGGAGCTCGCGCAAAACTAAAACCCTAAAACCCCGAATGTAATTCGGGGTAGGGTTTGACTACGGTTTGCGTGCAAAAAGTGGGCAGTTTGCGTGATAAAAAATGAACAGAACGATTGTTTTCGCTCGTTTTCAAATTTAACGTTTTCGCTTGATCGCGATCGAGCGATGATGTCTTGCTTTTTCTTTTGTTCGACAAAAAAAAACAAGACATCATCGCTCGATCGCGATTCTTGCGTGGGATCGAGAATCACGATCGAGCAAGGGGGGTTGACATGCCCCACCTCCGCTCGATCAGCGGTGCATGTCGCTGATCGAGCATGGTGAAGCGAGCAGGCAGTCTAGTTTTTTTTTAACCGCCNCGCAAAACTAAAACCCTAAAACCCCGAATGTAATTCGGGGTAGGGTTTGACTACGGTTTGCGTGCAAAAAGTGGGCAGTTTGCGTGATAAAAAATGAACAGAACGATTGTTTTCGCTCGTTTTCAAATTTAACGTTTTCGCTCGATCGCGATTCTTGCGTGGGATCGAGAATCACGATCGAGCAAGGGGGGTTGACATGCCCCACCTCCGCTCGATCAGCGGTGCATGTCGCTGATCGAGCATGGTGAAGCGAGCAGGCAGTCTAGTTTTTTTTTAACCGCCAGGCGAGGGAGTTCTATTTTTTAAGCGCCGGGTAAGGCGTTCCTGACCCCCTCACTTTTTGGGTAGAAGGGTTATTTGGCCCTTCTCGATATCTATCGCCATATCCACGTTTCACACATTAACGACACCATATCAATTTTTGGAACTTTTCAATTCTCTAACGCTACATCCAGCGAGAATGCAAAGTGCACTATATCCAAATGTAAACTAAATGTCGACGCCGCATGCCATCAAACGACAATATGCTGACATCGTCAAACATGAGAGAAAAATCAGAAATCCCTGTTTAGAGGGTTTTTAAACTTTTCTCACAAAATTTTGATACAGTTTTGAGTGGGGGGACTGAAACACCCCATGCATTCAAAGGGAACCTGCTGGACCCGCTACTGCGGGGCCCAGCAGCAGCCCGCACGAAAATAAAACCCTAAAACCCCGATTTTAACTTGGGGTACGCTTTAAGCGTGGTTTTCCTGGATAAAAATGGGTTTGCTTCTTGGGAAAAAAATTGGAAAATGCGTTTTCGCTCGATCACGATTCTCACGAGGAGGGGGGGGGGCGAGGGGGGTGACACATCACCCCCCTCACTTCACTCGATCGGAAACTTCATGAGAAATTTCTAGGAAGCTTCCTAACATTGCTGCTGCTTACGTGGCAGCATTGTTCAATCAGCTTGCGCATTAGCAAGAAAGCAGGTGCAAAGGACACGAAGGGCAACACCCTCCAGAAGCGATCAAGCGACGTTCAATGACCGTCGCTGTTTTTGGCGTAGGCGAAATTCAAACTGACCCTCGCAGTGTTTTTTTCCCGGATTATTTTTAAGCCCATGGAGGAATAATTTAATAATTTACTACCGGTAAAGAAGTACCCAGGAGGACTAAATGAACGTCTTTGCAAATGATAATAATTAATTTCCTTCCGAATAATTGCAGTAAAATGGTAGCTTAGTAATGCAGAGAGAGCTAACAACTGACAAACACAGCATAAATAGCTGCCGAGACGCACAGCGGGTGACGCATGCAACAATGTCACTTTCTCCTAAAACCGGCCCAAATCCACTGTTTTGGTTGTAACTCCGCGCACAAGTATCCAAACGCAACACCGTCTGAACCTAGAAATGCAGAATCTTGAGCCAGACGCTACGACTGTTCATTCGCACAAGTCCGGCATTGATCGGTGGACAGACAATGCAAAATATGCAAATCAAGCTGAAGAGCAAGTCCCTCGAGAAAACTCTAGCGTCTGTAGAAAAACTGCAAAGCACCCCCGCAAGCACCCAGGATGTCGTGGCAACTGTCTGGCAGCAGCTGGTGGATGGAGCCCGCACTCGTCGGTGCTCGAGCGCCAGCTCTGCCCGCATCAGGGATCATATCGGTGTGCTCTCCAGTACTATTGCTCCACACCACCAGTGCAAGGTGACAGATAAGATGCAAGGAAGCTTCCTAGCGACACTCCCGTTGACCAGGCGTCAGTGCCTGATCAGACCGTGACGACAGTCACAAGTCGTGCACGCAACGGCAAGAGTTTGCTAGGGGACACAAGGCAAAGTGTCTGAATGCTTCAATAACATTTTCAGAGAGAGAGAACAACTGACAGGTCCATGGCCTAAAGACCTGCCGCGGCGCACAGCGGGTGTCGCACGCGGCGGTCCAAGAGTTGTCCTAAAAGTGGTCCAAAACCACTATTTTGGCCATAACTCTGCGCACACATGTCAGAATGCTACGCCGTCTGAACCTAGATGTGCAGGATCATAAGACGGACGCTACGACTGGTTAGATGCATGCATCCATCATCAGACGGTGGACAAGCAATGCAAAAACATGCAAATCGGGCTCATGGCCAGTCCGCCGAATAGACTCCTGCAGGCTGCAAAAAAACAGCAGGGAGTCCTGGCAGTGTCCGGGGCTCTGGAACGGTAGTCAGCCAGCTCCAAGCTGGTAGTCCACCGCCCGTCGTCACACCGACGTCACCGGGGCCCGCCTCAGGGATCTGCACGAGTATGGACACGGCCGAGTGGTCACAGTAGACTGTACAAGAACGTCACAAATCACAACACTCCCCCATGACCCGATGGTACGCATGTCCATACACGTGCAGCACTGGGACAAGTACAATAGTGAGTGTGAAACAGATGAGACACGGGCACACATCCCACACTCAACCACCCTCAGGCATGGGGCGAAGCCTAACGGAACGAATGGCCACCTGGAACTTTCTGCGAGCTAGTGCCTTTGTCAAGAAATCAGCACGTTGCATGTAAGTGCCAACCCACATGACGGAGATCACGTGTCGCTCCACCAGATCACACACAAAGTGATGCTCAACTGCAATGTGCTTTGTGCGAGCGTGAAAGACATCGGAGTTCTCCGCAATGGCGAGAGCACTGTGGTTGTCACAATGGAGCACAATGGCAGGTACTGACTGACCAAGCTCAAGAAACAGCCGCTACAGCCATGCCGCCTCAGCAGCCCCTGCGCCCAAAGCAACGTACTCTGCCTCTGACAAGCTACGTGCGATGCAGCCCTGCTTCCCGCTACGCCAAGACAGAGCGGTACCACCGAGCAGGAACACGTAGCCAGTACGACTGCGTCCATCTGGGCTCCAAGCCCAGTCGCTGTCAGTGTAGCCGTCAAGGACCATCGAACACCGCCGACGAAAGCAGAGTCCGAGGTACGGCGTGGAGACCACGTACCGCACCACTCGCACAGACGCGTGAAGGGCTCTGGCACGTGGAGCCTACGAGAACTGAGCAAGAAGGTTGACAGCAAAAGCGATGTCAGGACGTGTGGTAGTGGCCAGGTACATCAGATATCCGATGAGACGGAGGTACAAGGTCACGTCCACTGTCTCCCCCAGTTGTGTGGGATCATCCACCTTCAGGACATCCTGCCCAATGGGTGTAAGAGGTGTGGAAGCGGTGGGCACTGCACCAAGGAGATCGCTGAAACGCTCCCCCATGACTCGTGCATATCGGGCCTGATGCAGCAACAGTGTCCGACGCCTGCGATCTTGCACGATCTCCATACCAAGAAACACCGATGCAGGACGGAGGTCCTTCATCTGTAGGCAGTCTGAAGGACAACCTTGGCCTCCTTCACGGCCTCCAGGGACGGAGATGCGATCAGAAGGTCATCGACATAGACCAGGATGGCGGTGAACCGCTCAGGTGTCAGTAGGATGAAGAGAGAGGGATCTGCCTCACTCTGTACATATCCCGCACATGTCAAAGTGCCCGTGATCTCCCGGTTCCAACACCACGGAGACTGCTTGAGGCCGTACAAGGACTTGCACAAGCGCCCGACCTTGTCACCGTCCTCAAAGCCTGGTGGCTGAGCCACGTAAATCTCCTCATCCAGAGAGCCATGGAGGAACACATTGTTCACATCCATCTAGTGCAGTTCCCAGTCATGCTGAGCCACTACACCGAACAGAGCTCGAGCTGAGGTCATGCGGCCGACAGGGGAAAAAGTGTTAGTGTAATCGACGCCCTCAATCTGAGAGTACCCCTTGACGACCAAGCGGGCCTTGTAGCGTTCCAGTGAGCCATCCGGCTTCACTTTCTTGTGAAAGACCCACTTGAATTGAATAGCCTTCCTCCCACGCGGAAGGTCGACAAGCTCGTAGACTTTATGCTCTCGGATAGCGCGAAGCTCATCCTCGCAGGCAGCTCGCCAGGCGTCAGCATCCTGTGATGAGAGAGCTTCCCTCAGGGTGTCGGGGTCGGGCGCCACAGAGGGAGAGCTCTGCGTGGCAAGGGCACACGCCTCGGTGCTAGGCCTGGCGACCACAAGATCAGCTGCTGCATCACAAGCGATATGGAACTCGCGAGTGACGAGATCGTGCCCTACGGGGCACGCTGGATGTATCTTTATGAGCTCAGTGCGGACACTCAGGCCTAGGGCCTTTGTGCCGGGGTCACCACTCGCGATGCTGCGAGAGGGGTGCCTGGGTGCGGGGCCCGACGCTCGTTGAGCTCCGGAATCCAGTGGTCGAAGACGGCCACCGGGCTCACGGGAGTAACCTGAGCTCGAGGGGCGCACCTCAGGCTCAGGAACAGGTACGACCATTGCTGGTGGGGGCTGAGGCAAAGCAGTCGGTGATGCCGTGTGAGGAGATGCGTGTGTGGGAGACATGGGGCTGGATGTGATAGCAGGAGCGGGCAAGACTGGACCTGACACAAAGGCAGGAGTGCCGGCTGGCGCAGAAGTAGGCACGGGAGCTGAAGCACGGATACCTGTGGGGTGTGAAACAGGCTGTACGGGCAAGGTCTCTGGACTGACAGCGATGATCGCCGGGTCATCAAAGGCCAGAGACCGATAGGTGAAGGGGGCTCGAATGGACACATCAGCCTGATGAGAGGTGCTCGCTGGCGTAGAAGTCTCCCCCATCCACAGAGAACCCTTACAAGTAGGAACATGTGTGGCGGAGACCTTGGACCCCTGCTGGTCCTCGGTGTACCACAAGGAGGCCAGGGATCCCCAGACGCAAGCGAGACGAAGGTCAGCACGTTGTCCAAACCAGAGCTCATACGGTATTATATGGTCCGGAGGCGGACCGTGCAGGAGCCGGTTCCAGACCCAAGTCATGTAGGCGAAATCCTCAAAGACAAAGGACTCAGGGAGACCGCACTCAGACCGCATAGCGCGAATCGCATCCTCCATGGTGCGGTTCCAACGCTCGGAAACACCGTTCTGCTGAGGGGTAGCAGGAGCAGAGACCTGGTAAAAAATCCCGTGCTCAGCAAAGAATCCTTCCATCTTGCCAAGGAACTCACCACCGCGATCCGAGCGGAAAGTATGTAGCGTGTGACGTGACTGACGCTCAGCCATCACTAGCCAGAGTCAAACCGCAAGGGCGGCGTCGCTCTTCTGACGCAGGCTGTAGACCCACCGCATCCGGGTAAATTCATCAGTCAGAGTCAGAACGTACCGGCCCCGATCAGATAGGGACTCGACCGGAAGAGGACCGAGAAGGTCTGAGTGAACTAACTCGAGAGGCCGAAGCGCTCGGGAACGAGAGTCAGGGTAGGTGCATCAGTACATCTTCCCTTGAGCGCAAAAGAGACAGTCGGTCTTGGGTGGCTTCTCGAAAGAAGCCGCGTCAAGACCGAGAGCTGGCTATGTCCGAATGAGCTTCGACACAGTATCAGAGTCCACGTGACACAGACGGCGATGAAGCAACCGCTGGTGTTCCGGAGAGAGAACACCAGTGTCAAAGACCCGACCGGAGGGGGAAGGAGAGGAAGGGGAGGAGGTACAAGAGACGCGGTACAGATCATCTACGACATAGGCACGAAGGACAACACTGCGAGTGTCAGTAGCAGTCACAGTCGCTGAGTCTGCGGTATGCTCCACAAAGAGACCCATCAGTGTGCAGGCACGCACAGAAAGTAGGCTGAGCTCAAGATCAGGCACAAACAACACGTCAGAAAGGTACAAGGGGCCAGACGGACCGTCCAAATAAACAACCCCAACACCATGGACTGGCAAGGACTGACCAGAGCCTGTACGGACGGAACGGACAGACATGACAGGACCGAGAACAACAAAATCACTACGACGACACGTCATGTGATGAGTGGCACCAGAATCGATGATCCAAGTGCCACCGGAGTCACGACTGGTGGACGTCACTGTACAACGGGCAATGGAACACTCGGCATCAGAGGGACGCTGAGCCGTCAGTGGGGAGGAACGACGCAGGNGAAACATACAACCCCAACACCATGGACTGGCAAGGACTGACCAGAGCCTGTACGGACGGAACGGACAGACGTGACAGGACCGAGAACAACAAAATCACTACGACGACACGTCATGTGATGAGTGGCACCAGAATCGATGATCCAAGTGCCACCGGAGTCACGACTGGTGGACGTCACTGTACAACGGGCAATGGAACACTCGGCATCAGAGGGACGCTGAGCAGTCAGTGGAGAGGAACGACGCAGGGCACAAAGATGAGACTCATGAACCCAATCGGTGCAGTCAGGCCCATCATCATCACATGCTGACTGTGCTCCCCCACACGTGTCGTTACGAGTCACAGGAACGGACGGACAGACAGTCTGTGGACCACCCGACGATGAAAACACACTCGCACCTCCCTGAAAGCGGAGCGCCAGAAGATGTCGGAGCTCAGCGATGGTGCGGTCGCGTGGGTCCGGATCGCTGCAACTCGCCGGTGGGGAAGCGGGAACAGCTGCATTCGTGGCCGCCACGCGTCCGGAGGATGGCGAGGATGACGTGCTGGACGTGGAACGGAGGGCGTGTGCAGCCTGGAGCCCGCGAGTAATCCGCGCCCAGTCGAGCGGCTGCTGGCACTCGGTGTAGCGATGGGCGCCTCCACAGTTCTAGTAGTGAACAGAACGTCCACTGCTACCATTGGAGGACGACTGCTGCTGTGACTGCTGCTGACCTGATCCACGCTTCCCCTTCTTCTTCCCCTGAGCTGCTGCTGCAACACCCTGTGTCTGAGTGGGTGTGGGCAGGGCCGAAGAGGAGGAGGAAGATGAGGACGTGATGGAGGATGAAGAAGGAGACTGCCGGAGGGAAGATGCTGGTGACGCGACGACTGCTACAGCAAGGGAAGTCTCCTGATGGGCCACGGCTGCCTCGCGGGCTGAAGTCACCTGCAGGAAGAGCTGATGCGCCCAAGGGAGATGCTGCAGAATGGCTGAAAAGGGCTCGAGGACAGCGTCGCTGTACCGTGTGAAGGTGTTAGTGTACTCAAGGCGAACTCCGAGCATCATCGTACGGAGCGCCCACAGCTGTGTGCCTCCTGAGGTCCCAAGGCGTGTGTAGATGCGCATGGCGCGTCGCCAGTAATCGGCTACAGGCTCTGCAGGCCCCTGACGGAGAGAGTGGAAGGCACGAATGTATACTGCACGGGTGGCGTGCATCTCTGCGGCCAACAAGGATAAGGCCAGATCCCAACCTCCATGTGGATCGGCGCCGGTGCCTGTGCCGGGCTCGCCAAGGAAGGGGCGGAAATCGACAACGGTCTCGCGTGGCATGGCATAGAGGAGTCCGCGCATCGCTCTGGCTACTGTCAGCACCTGTGCTGGGCCTGTAGGCTGATACGGGCTGTGGTAGTAGGGCCACACGCCCTCTGAAGTAGCCCAAACCTGAAAGAGGATCTCCCAGCAGTCGAAGCCGTCCTCAGTGATGTACCATGGAGGTGATGTCTCAAAGTCCTTGGGTTGCCGCTCCGTGGGGAGAGCAACCGCAGGCCGAGGAGGACGAGGGACGGGGAAGACTCCTGGAAGGGGATAGTCACCGGGATAGTCGCGTAACGATCGCAACATAGGAAACCGAGGAGATCTGGTGCCCGTCTGCAGCTGACGGAGGTGCTCCTGAAGAACTCGAATCTCATGATCCGGGGAGTCATCTGTCATGCCTGTCATGAATGGATCATCATCCAGGAGGTCAGAAGGTGGTGGGTCAGGTCGAGCTCCTGTCACGGGTGCCTGAGCCGACAGCTGTGTAGAAACCGCGACGCCGGCAGTTCCCTCGGAAACCTGCCGTGGGACCGTGGACTGGGCACGCAAAAGCTCAGTCAGCGTACGGAGGGCATCAGTCTGCTCCCGCTGTAGGCGACGCATCTCAACCTGCTGGCTCCGCAAGTCCACAATGGCCGGCGAGCGTGGGCTCAGGACCCCAGAAGAGGAGGAGGAGGGATCACCTGTCCCCTTCCCCTTGTTAGACGAGTTCATGTCACCTCTCAGTATGGGTTGACAGGTCAGGTTTGTCAGATTTCAAAAGCGTCAGCGTTTATCGAGGATTTGAGACGCTGGCAATTTTTGACTGTCCGGCCAAATATTTGGCTAAGTATGGTGCTGACGTCAGCAAGTGGTTGCTGACGTCAGCACGACCTGATGATGTCAGCAAGCAAAAGTGCTGACATCAGCTCGACTCCACCCCTTTTCCCTTATTTTTCCTTTCTTTTTTTTCTTTTTTTTCTCTTCTCGCGGTTCTGCGCGAGCGTGCAGCTGTTCCGCGGCGGCTGCGTGGAAGCTGCGCGGAGGCAGCGCAGCAGCTTCCGCTCAGCTGCTGCTGCAGCTGTGCTGTAAGCTGCATCAGCAGCTGCGTGGCTGCGTGCGCAGCAGTGGCAGCAGCGGCTGCTCAATACCGCTGCGGCTGCTGCTCGCTGCCGCCGCCGCGCGCTGCTGCTGCTGCCGCTGTTGCGCTGCTGTTGCTGTAGATCCTGCTGCTCTGCTGTTGCCGCCGCGACTGCCGCTGCTGCTGCTGCGCTGTTGTTGCTGCCGCTGCTACTGCTCTGCTGCTCCCGCCTCTGCACTGCTGTTGCCGCGGCCGCCGCTGCGGCTGCGGGCGGCGACTGCACTCGTTGCAGCCGCCACGCGCTGCTGTAGCTGCTGCTACGGTGCTGCTGCTACCGCTGCTGATGCTGCTGCTCTGCTGCTATGCTGCTGCTGGCACGGTTGCAATGCCGCTGCTACGGTCTCACGTGATGAGTGTGGGCTACGTCGACGGCGACCGGCTGTCTTCGACAGACCCTAGTGGATCTGCTGCAGCGGTGACTCTCACTGCTGCTGCTCTGCTGTCTCTCTGCTGCGCAGCTGAGTGAGAACTGTCTCACTGCTCTGATACCAGGATAAGATGCAAGGACGCTTCCTAGGGACACTCCCGTTGACCAGGCGTCAGTGCCTAATCAAACAGTGACGACAATCACAAGTCGTGCACGCAACGGCAAGAGTTTGGCTAGGGGACACAAGGCAAAGTGTCTGAATGCTTCAATAGCATTTACAGAGAGAGAGAACAAATGAGAGGTCCATGGCCTAAATACCTGCCGCGGCGCACAGCGGGTGTTGCACGCGGCGGTCCAAGAGCTGTCCTAAAACTGGCCCAAAACCACTGTTTTAGCCATAACTCTGCGCACACATGTCAGAATGCTACGCCGTCTGAACCTAGATGTGCACGATCACAAGACAGTATTACGACTGGTCACATGCATGCATCCATCATCAGACGGTGGACAAGAAATGCAAAAGCATGCAAATCGGGCTCATGGCCAGTCCGCCGAAAAGAATCCTGCAGGCTGCAGAAAAACAGCAGGGAGTCCCGGCAGTGTCCGGGGCTATGGAACGGTAGTCGGCCAGCTCCAAGCTGGTAGTCCGCCGCCCGTCGTCGCACCGACGTCACCAGGGACCGCCTCAGGGATCTGCACGAGTATGGACATGACCGAGTGGTCACAGTACACTGTACAAGAACGTCACAAATCACAACAGGTTGGAAGCCACACAAACCAACACTTGAGTCGCTGATCAAGCATGTCCATAAAAATGGATGTCGTTATTTGCTTTTTTTTATTTTGCCGGATATGGCGTAGTGAATATTCAAGTTAGGAATATCTCAGGCTTATGTTGACGCTTGCGTGGATATATCAGCCATATTGCCGTTTCCGATATCTATCGTCATATCCAAGTTTCGCACATCAACCACGCCATATCCAAAAGTGGCATGTTTTCTGCTCTTCATTAACGATATATCCAAAGAACATGGGAGAAAACGCTATATCGACATGAACACACTATTTTGACAGTGCATGCCGTCTAGCAACAACATAATGACATGGTCAGACATTAAAAAAAATCACTAACCCCTGAATAGAGGGGTTTGTGACTTTTCTTACAACGGGCTGCGAGGGTTTTGTGTGGGGGTTCCGAAACACCCCATGCCTTGAAAGGGAACCTGCTGGGCCCTGTGGTAGCGAGGTTCAGCAGGGGCTCGCACAAACATAAAATCCTAAAAAGCTGAGTGTAATTTAGGGTATGTTTTGAAAGCGGTTTTCATGTATAAAAATGGGGCATTTTCCAAAGATAAAAAGAAAAGGGAATTTTTTTCTCCATCGCAATTGAGCGATTAACCTTTTGTTTTTTTTACTTGCAAAACCCATTCGCGGATGTAGTGTTTCATATTTGAGCAGGCTTTGCCCGCGCAAACATAAAAAGAACTTCTAAATCTACAAATGGGGGTTTGCGAGTTAAAAAGAAACAAAAGGATAATTTCTCGATCACGATCCTCGTGATGATGGGATGACACATCACCCTCCTCGCTTTGCTTGATCGACGACTTGCGTTGCTGATCAGGCATGGTCATAAAATGGGGATGGCGTAGTTTAAAACTTTCTGGATATGGGGTGGTTAATATTCAACTTACGGATATGTAAGGATTATGTTGACGCTTGCGCGGATGTATCAGCTATAACGCCCTTTTCTGGCACCAGAGTTGTGGACAATGGGGGGGGGGCTACCCAAGAAGAGAGATAAGCCCTGGGCACTAGGTTCGCACTAAGGATTGGGTGAATCGATGATTAGAAAATTCATAAATATATAAGATGATATAAATGTGTAGCGCACGGACCATTTTTAGGGTTAAAAATGGTCGTTAAATATTAACGGGTACTTCGGGTACTCGAGGCTCAGGTTTCGAGGAGCAAAAGCCCAGAAAAATATATGTGCTAGAGTCGAGTTCGACTCTAGCCCGGAAAATAGCCCGTGGCCGGATTTGAGGAGAAAGGAGTGTCGCGATGGAAAATCCATCGCGTCACTCCTCCTCCACTCTAGTTGGTCGCTAGGGTCCTGTTCCACGTGGCCGTGCCACGTGGAACGATAGGATTTTTAGGTTGCATGTTGCAAAGATGCCCTATGACAACCGTGTCCGTTTCGCCGTGACGCGTCTCAGCCAAAATGGCTGAGGCGACCAGTCACTCAACCTTCTTGGACTGACTAATATGAGGGCTTACATTTTTGGTTCCACAGTTAGTCACAAAACGGCCAGTGCCGTTACATTGGCATCAGAGCCAGCGCTTCCGCGAGAATTTTTTTTTTGGTGTCGACTACACTCAACCCTTGGATCGTCCCATCGATGGAGGGCATTAGCCGACGGAGACATGTTTGGACCGTTCGTCCAAACGCCGTCCGACCGGCGGAGCGAGCTCGCTTCCGAGCGCTTATATCCGGTGAGCGGAGAGCTCTAGTGAAAAAAAAAAAACCGGTTTGGCCCTGTTGCGAACGCACCCCGTCGAGAGAGTCAAGCCGGGAGCACGTCGAAGCCCGCTTGAGCCCGCCGGGAGCACGTCGAGGAGGTGGGGAGCGATCCTCCCCGCCCTCCGCCATGGGAGTGTTGGGAGGCAAGGGAGCGAATCTCCCTCTCCCCTCCCCCCGTTGCTCATGGCAACCAAGGAGGGAGGGGCATTCGCCGTCCCTCCCCACTCTCTTCAAGTGGGCCGACGGCCCATGGGGCAGGAAAGGGGGCGTCTCCTCCTTCGACCTCCCCCCCCCCTCCCCGGTCTTGAGGCTGACGGCCCATTGGGGAGGAGACGGGGCGTTTCCCCCTCCCCCCCCCGCTCTCACACGGGCCGATGGCCCATGGGGAAGGGGAGGGAGCGCCTCCCCCTCCCTCCCTCTCTCACACGGGCTGACAGCCCATGGGGAAGGAGAGAGGGCATTCGCCTTCCCTCCCCCCCCCCTCTTCCAGGTGGGCCGACGGCCCAAGCGGAAGGAGAGGGGACGTATCCCCCTCTCCCCCACGCTCAGATGGGCTGACGGCCCATGGGGGGAGGAAGGGGGCGTTCCCCCCTCCCCCCCCCCTCATGCGGGCCGACTGCCCATGTGGGGAGAGAGGGCGCGTTTCCCTCTCCCCCGCCCCCCCTCCCGCGGGCCGACTGCCCATGGGGGTAGAGAGGGGGCGTTTCCCC
>SZWC01000535.1:78642-90932 GCA_023375785.1 Penium margaritaceum
CCCCCCCCCCCCCCCCCCCCCTCACATGGCCGACGGCTAATGGGGAAAGGAGGGGAGCCGGTCCTCCCCCCCCCTCACGAAGGCAGATAGCCCAAGGAGGAGAGAGGAAGTGACCTTCCCTCTCCCCCCACTCTCTCACAAGGGCCGACAGCCCATGGTGGAGGCGAGGAGGCGGACCATCTCGTCCCCCCCTCACACGGGCCCATGGCCCAAGGAGGAGGGGAGAGGAGGAAGCTTCCTCCCTGCTCCGACGTCGAGGGGAGGAGGCTGCCCACCAGGTGCAGGAAAACATTATTTTAATAAAAAGTCTTTGATGAGGAAAGCGCTAGTGGCACAATCCATTGACAGTGGACCGCCGGCCGAAAGGACACATGCTCAAGACTGATCGAAGAATCTTTTCTTTTCCCAGGCCTTGTGGGTGGCCCACAGGAATGGAGACAACATTATCCCTTGAACCCGGTTTTGACCGCCGTAAAAAACGGCAAAGAGCTTGGTCTGACCTCTACAAGCATGGAAAATGGAAAAACCGATTGTTTTACCCAACACACCACCAGGTGACGCTTGGAAGATTCTAAGCATGAAACGAAAAAAAAGGGGCACTTGACGTGCCAAAATTTAGTTCATTCTTCATGAATCCTCAAGTTGAGGAAACCTATGTCAACCGTGTTAACAAAAGTTTGAAACGGTGAAAACGTTTGTGCTCGAACCCGAGTGTGTGGTCAAGTTGATCATGGGTTCAACACAAAACATCTAAAAGCTCTACTTGAGTTCTTAAAGAAAAATCAGGATTCCTGATTTTTTTTTTCGTCCAATCCACAAAAGGAGGAAAACCGACAGTTTTCCGTGTCGTGAACGGCATTCACTTGGAAACGCTTCAATGCAAAAAGTTTAGCACCGACAGTGCCGAAACTTTTGTGGATTAGCCTCAAAGTTTGGGGTACCCCGGAAGGGCTGACCTTTCGAAGCCACGACGTGGCTCTGCGTGGGTTGTACGTGAACCAATTTTGTGTAGGAAAAAGAGCCACAACGGTGTACACCGGGTTGCAAAACCACAACGGTGACGTACATGGAGACGAATTCTCGATTCAAAATAAAATGAGGAAGGCACTGTACGTGCTCTGACCACTCGACAACTCACCTATACTTCGCAGCAATACGAAATATGCGGACATCACAAAACGAGTGTCGATTGCATTGTTACATGGGCGTCAATCACGTCATCGACGGAAGTACCGATTGCACCATGGGCAACAGCACAAAAGTTGGTTGCAGAAAATTTTCTCGGTGTCGAACACACCAATGAAAAAGTGCTAGTTGCAATCTAACCACGGATGCTGAAAGCATACGCGATGCTAGTGCCGAACGCACTGCTCGTGGTCTACGGAGATATGACCAAAATAAATGCCGATTCCGTAATCACGTGGGTGTCGATTGCACCAAGGATGATGCGGTCGGTCATTTGTGAATGGGCCTTTGACAAAACAAGAGTGTGAGTGCCGATCGCACGCAACACACACACACACACACACACACGATGGTGGAAATCCACGCGTGATGGTCGACTGACAAGTGCCGGTTGCACTTGGAATATGACAAACATATAAAAGACAATTGTAGTATTCACGCGAGTGCCGAACGTACAATCACCATGATATTGAATGCACGGCCGATGAGTACGTCGGTTAAATTGTTGACACGAGTGTCGAATGCACCGTTGTCATAAACATCGATTGCACGATTGACAAAAGCCACGGGTTGCACTTTTGTCGTGGGTGCCGAATGCACCACTGATGCGAGTGCCGAACGCACTATGGCTGTGAATTCCGAGTGGACTAGCGATGCTACTGTTTATGGTACAACACATGTTATAAGATGCCGATTGCAACAATAACATGGGTGTTGATCGTACCTCGTTGTATCAACTAGCAAAAACTAGCCAACTCGTTGCCTCGACAGGCTAGATTGTGATAGACCACCAAACGAAAGCATACGATCTATGCATAGAAATGGTTCTAAAGACAAGCAGGTCGAGCACATTGTTTGAAGCGCCAAAATACGTTGGCTGACGTTTGCAAGGCATCTCGACGACGTCGAGGGTGGTCATACTGTCGGATTCCTCAAATAGAGAATTGACAGGCATGGCTAGAAACAATCACAGGTGGCTGTGGTGATCAGATGTATGCCTGAACGGCATAGAAACAAAACGGTCTCGGTCGTCACCGACTGTGATGATCATTGAAGGTTGAAAACTTTGCCCTGCCGATAGCAGTATGAAAACATACTTTTGAAAGAAGTACAAACCAAAATTCAAACGGATAAATCACATGTGTGACGAGGACGATTTCCTCAGATTTGGACCATGTTAAAGGTGGACAAACTCCTCCGTATCCGTGGATGGAACGTGCTACAAAAGCATCGTCGGCTGAGCACCAATTCCAAAATCTATCAGCTTGCATTACCGCAAGGGGTCAGCGTGCATGATCAAGCACCAGAGACAACCCACTTTTCGATGGATCATGGTATGCGATTCATGCCATTGAACTTCAACCTCGTGAATTTGGGTACACGACATGCGTGGACAACGTGCACATGCACAAGAACCTAATCCACTAAGTATTGGTGCATCGATCACGACACCCAGTTATGGATAAATTGGACAGATGAATGATCACAACGGTTTTGTGACATTTGAACATGACGACGATATCAGTTGATGTCTTGGATAAAAATGACAGCACCATTTCACCAAACAAGTAGTTTGGTGGGCGCAGGACGTGTGCCACAGCAGTCGCACGTCCCATTGCGCTACAATGTTCACAGGCGAATGTGATCATTTCATGGCTGTGTCCATGTCATGACTATGTCATGAGATGTAAAACAGACCTGATCTGATTAGCACGCCGACTTCAATCCTCAAGGATTGCCATCGTACTGCCTGTACACAGTGTGTACTGGATGCATCAGTACCTTTTGGAGGTTCTCTACATCATCAGTCATGGCCGATGTAAACATTGGTCCGTGATTGAACACGTCAAGGATGACACGCTTGAATAAATTCTTAGTGGAGAAACTATTGACACCCTCTCACTCGGTGAGCGATAGATACAAGTCGGGGTACCCGTCCGGTACCGACGATAAAAAGGTACATGAGTGTACCGACAACCCTGTTCAAAAGGCAAGGATTATTGTCAATGAGGTTTGTAAATGCGCCAGAGAGAGGCGGAGACTCTTCGATGGGTCCGCAACGATTTGAGACGCCGCAGTGCGATGGTCGAAGATCGCAAGAGTCAATTCTGGCATATGACAAGATTGACCGAATGCCGAATGTGAACAAATTTGAAGGCGACACCTTCAGTCTATCATCACTCGATGAGTAAACATGTCATGGACATTGATAGACAAGAGTGCGCGAACCGATGTCGGTGACATGAGCTCACCCACAGTTCTGTGGAAGTTCCATTTCGAAGAAAACGAGCGACACTCATTTTCTACTAATGGAGTTCCAGAGTACTATGACGATCTCATAGTTTTCTACAAACCAACTACGACATAGTTGGGATCACAAAAGGTCTAGGTTTTGTGTCTAAAGCTTATGACCATGGAAACGACCTATAAGCTGATAGCTTCATGCTAACAGCGTGTTAGCATCCACATCTTGGTGGTCCGACCGACCACATAACGAGTGATCATCAACATTGAAACAAAATAACGACCAGTGTGTCGTAACCAAATGTTGATGTGAAAGGACTCTTCAAGATGGACCTTGAGAAACGATATTTCTCATCAGATTCTTTCGATGTTTTAAGAATTGCCTCCAAGTCAATGGCATTGTGACACGGTACACCAGTCGTGTATGTCACAATCTTCAAACATCATGCGGATGGATTATGATTATGCCAAAGATATGGTATAGCACCGCCTATGCAATATCGATGTGCAAAGTGTATCCAACATCCGATTTGTTGAAACCCAACCCATCTCCGAGAAAGATCATAATGACTACGGAGTAGTTGAACCATGCTTCACTGACCCGAAAGGTTATCGTGAAGTGACTCAAGCCCCTTGGTTTTGGGGATGGTTTAGTTGATGTACATTGCCGAATGCAAGTACAATATGTTTTTGGATGTCGCTGCGGTGATATCCAGGATTGTGGTGATTTGTCAGATGTCTTCGATAAGGGCGATACCCTCTACAAGTGCCTCGGACACGTCATATGGAACACTCTATTGAGTGGAAGTACCGAATTTACACAATAAAAGACGTTGAATTAACACGGATTGTTGCAACTTGGCAAACACGATCCACTGGCGGGTTCCCGAATGGAACCCTTGGACGCAATGACACAAACACAGCATAATTTAGGAGCTAGTTGTTCCAGGATGACCGGATGTGATTCGGAAGTGTTCGATCACAATCACATGGAATTGACACCCGAAAGGTGTTCTTCCAACATGTACCGCAATGATTGTGACCATGGTGCACCCGTTGGGTGAATACCATACGATGAACACTTTGTTCGTGGATAGAATCTATGGTCGTTGAGATCGGTCATCTCAGCTAACCTAGTTCAAAAGCAGTGTGCTTTTGACAGGGACGTGAGCGGCAGCCTACGGTACCCATTTCAGACAGAAATGAGGGGATGATGGTTGAGACCAAGATCATCTAGGTCGGAGCATTGTCGTGTCTAGTGGTGGACTTTGACGGCAGTTGCGCATGCCAAACGACCAATGCCGCCTCCTTCAAAGATGAGTGCAATCTTTGAAAAGAAAAATCAGTGTGCTCAGCAACTCTGTCTTAGGGCCTTGGTGCCTCCCAACCGTACGATGAAACTAGCATGCGAGTTGCATGGGTTCAGCAGAGCTTGGTTGAGTTCAGCCAACCAATCCACAGTTGCTGAAAGAGGTCTAGTGGACCTTCGCTTGGTCATGAACACGTGGTTGCGACCCGAGAGGACTGATGTCCCGATATTGGGTTGCACGTACTAACAATGTTGCAGGGAGGTACCACCTTGGCAACATCCCCTCGGAAGAGATCATATCCGAACGACATGGGAAGTGTTGTGTGGACCTCGACAGTTTTCGCGGGGACGCCTGGTTAATTGGTTGCAGGGACGCTCCTTGCAAAGGGGGAGGAGGCGTCACCACAACAGCTTGCTGAACACGTACCACACGAAATGTGGGAATATTCATCCTATGTACTCTCTTCCAAACTGGCATGTCATTGTTGACAACGTACGTCCCAAAAGGCATCGACTATGCCATCGACACACACGTATGATGAGTCTAGTGAAGACTCATCAACACTTGTGAAGAACGTACAAGGATTGTACGTGTTTCATCTTGGTAAGAGCCAAGGATCACGCGATCAACAGTGGATGTTGTACGCTAATGATTATAATGACAAAAACCCACAAGTGTGTGGTTGGTTGTGCGTGAACGTGACGCAACCGTGTTGCGGATGACAAGAGTTCACACGTGTGATCTTGTTTGCACTTCTTGTTGCATGGTTTGCATCATAAAGTACGCGATGATCAAACCTCCGTGAGCAAAGACGAACCGGGACGGTTCGAAGCAAAGGGGGAGGAATGTAGCGTACGGACCATTTTTAGGGTTAAAAATGGTCGTTAAATAATTATCGGGTACTTCGGGTACTCGAGGCTCAGGTTTCGAGGAGCCAAAGCCCAGAAAAATATATGTGCTAGAGTCGAGTTCGACTCTAGCCCGGAAAATAGCCCGTGGCCGGATTTGAGGAGAAAGGAGTGTCGCGATGGAAAATCCATCGCGTCACTCCTCCTCCACTCTAGTTGGTCGCTAGGGTCCTGTTCCACGTGGCCGTGCCACGTGGAACGATAGGATTTTTAGGTTGCATGTTGCAAAGATGCCCTATGACGACCGTGTCCGTTTCGCCGTGACGCGTCTCAGCCAAAATGGCTGAGGCGACCAGTCACTCGGCCTTCTTGGACTGACTAATCTGAGGGCTTACATTTTTGGTTCCACAGTTAGTCACAAAACGGTCAGTGCCGTTACAAAATGCAAATACATAAAATATCTCTCATGATTAGATGATACCGGCCGATGTGTCGAGTGACGGTACACTTCATGTTCATGTTCGAGTGACGATACAATTTTTCACTTCATTAAAACTGTCAAGAAAACAATGATCATGCTCCATGAAGCGAATTTGGTAAGCTATTGGAATACGACATAAGAGAATAGTTGCCATGTTCTTCATAACAAAGGTTGAGGCTAAGGTGGGAACTCATTCCTTGGCGTGCATCGGTTCCATTTGAACTCTAGAGCGGAATTTTTAAGACGTGGGCTAGGTCTAGACTAAACTCCCTTTGGTGTGTGGCCAAAAGTGTGTCAAATTTGAAGCCAAATTTACACCCACTGCGCCAACCCACCACTTGTGCCCAAATTGATTTCTTTCCCACCCTTTGGCACTAGTTGATATAGGTAGGGAAGTTGCATGGAGGGCACATAAACTGGCAAGCAGAATTAGAGTGGAGCACCCATATCCCAAATCTGAATGATGTCCATTTTTTAAGGAGAGTTTCTTCAACTTTTCCACTCATTCATACCTTCCTGTGAGTTGATTGTTTGAAAATGCAGAAAAGTTTGCCAAGAGCATTGTGGAGTCTTGCACTAATTCGTTATCTACATTTCCACCACCCCTACACTTTAGATAAGAAAATTATTTCCTATGCTGATTCCTTCAAGGTTTGCGCCTAAACATTGCTATGACACTACATGTCCACATTATGACAAAGTGCTAATCTTACAAGCTGGTCAAATTTGTTTTTATGGAGCCAATGGAGTTCTTTTTGTTGGGACAACCTCCTTCATCACATCAAAGAACTTTTTGAGTGGCCAAGACATGACCCATAGCAAAAGATGACATGCCAATATGTTGGAGATGCACATAGTCATGGATTGGACAGGTAACCTTCTACATGAATGAAAGTTAACCCATATGAGGTCACACATGGGTCATTTGTGAGTGCCAATCCCTTGAGTGATGGGCGTAATCTGTCCCTGGCCAGATGAAGCCCAATCGGCACCATCACTTGGTCATGCCTACCTTCCACGCATCAAACGCTGTGCAGCTCTCACCACCTTTCTTTACATACGATGGGACATATGTAGCATCCTCATCAGCTTCTCGAGTACACACACTCCCCATATCGACATCTACAGTAGGGGGATAGTCTGCAGGATTTGCATCTCTGCTCGTCGCTTGCAGGCGAGAGGCACTTGCTGACGCACTCATTGCGGTAGCAGACGCACTCGTCGCCCGCCTGGCATCCGTCGTAGCACACCTGCCCCTCCATGGCTGGGTTGGCACACTGGTGCTGGCACTCGCCCCCGTAGCACATGCACACGTTGCTGTTGGAGGGAGAGCCGAGCGCCATGCCATGGGAGAGAGTTATGTGAACCACAGGCAGAAGCAACGAGGGAGAGAAAAGGGACGAAAGAGTGTTAGTTACAGGTTCAGTCCAAAACCAATGTGGCACAGAGCAAGGTAGTGTGCTGTTCCATTCGCGTCTGAATGCATGTGCATTTGTATGTGCAGGTGCATGTGCATGTGCAAGTGCATGTGCATGTGCATGTGCATGCATCATCCAATCCAATCCTCACGTGAAGGCAGGAAAAGGGTAGCGTGTGCCTACTTCCATTGAGAACTGCAGGCCCTGATGGCATGCAAGCATGTATGCTAGTATTTTAAGACAGATCAACCTCAAGCATGTGGGCAGAAAATGAGTGACTTGGATGGAGGGAAGCAGGCAGGCACGGGCAGGGGGAGGGAGGGGAAACGGAGGAGAGAGGGAGGAAGGAAGTGAGAAGGGCAGGAGTCAACACACCCACACAGAAGAGGGAGAGAGGGTGGTTTGTTGTTTCATCAACCAACCTGTCTCCCTTTGACTAGTTCAGGGTTGAATTGGGAATTTGAATGTTGTCTTCTGGGTCTGTATTCAAACAAACTGCTCTTTCGTCTGGCGGACATGGCCTGGGATCACCTCCCTCTACTGAACTGTATATGCGCAAAACCCTCGCTCGGCAAGCACTGGCATTTGTTTCATTTGCATCCGCAATGTAGAGAGCATCTGACCCCTCTTAACCTCCAGCAGTTAGCAGAGGGATTTGCTGCCAAGCTGGCATTATACGTGTGGCTCTTTGTTTGGCCCACAACTGCCAATTTGGGCAAGTTGTGGGCCAAATGAATGGCAATCCATTCAAAGTTCAGATTTGGAGCTTTGAGCTCAAAATCCAGACTCCAATGTCATATTTCGCTCTTTGAAAATCAGCAATCAGGGTCTGTCTTTCGTCGCTCAAAGTACAGTGTTTGGAGTATGACATGGAGAAGTCAAACCCCAGGCCTTGACATGCATCACAGAGCCTCAGGGTTTCAATTTGTTCACCTTGTTTACGTAGCGCATTACTTCTGAAAAGGGGTCCATATTTGCACGGAACTCGACAGCACGTGTGTCGTGCGTTGTGCTGGACTGGACCGCAAATACATCCTCCTGCTGTTTTCACTTTGTGGTCTTTTGACGTATGTGAACTGCCAACCGCCATCCCCCATTGAGATCCATGGTGGGCCAATGAGGGACGAGCGCGTTTCTCGCAGTCATGCAAGGCCACCACCACATCAGGGCAGCATCAGTGTGGGCCATGGTGACGACGACGCGGTGATGGGGCCGCCCCAGAACCCCGGGTCAACATTCCGAACAAGTGCCAGCATCAGTTTGCCAAGAGGGCCATGCTTCGGACAGGGGGTAGAGAAGGCGCAGAGAAAGGAGAGGAGGGGGGAGGAGATAGGGAGGGAGGGCGGAGGGGAGGGAGGGGGGAAGGAGAAAAGAAGTGAGGAAGGGAGGGAGGGGAAGGAAGGAGGGGACAGAGGGAGGAGGAGGAAGGGAGAAAACAGAATGGGAGGGAGGCATGGAGGGAGAGAGTGAGAGAGGGCGGGAGGGAGAAAAGAAGGGAGGGAGGTAGGGAGGAAGCGAGAGAGTGAGGGAGGTAGGGAGGAAGGGAGAGAGGGAGGGAGGGAGGGCTGCACACGAGTACCCACCTGTCGCAGTTGTAGCTACACTGCTGGCCATCGCTCCCAGGCACGCTGCAGGAGCCCTTACACGTGCCGTTCCAGCAGAAGCCCCGCTCAAAGAAGAACTCGCCGCACGGCTTGCGCTGGTTCTCCTGGAAGGAGCAGAAGGGCGTGCACACCCCCTTGGAACACGAGCACCCGTCCGCGTTGTCCTTGCACGCCGGCCAGTTGGTGCAGCTCGCGCCCTCGGGCAAGAACCCGTTGCACGGGTTCACGCACGCGTCGCCCTTGCAGCGGCAGCCGGGCGGCACGACGATGGCGGCGTTGCTCTGGTAGTAGAAGTAGGCGTTGTCGCACGTGCTGCACGGCTCGTTCGGGTGGCGCGAGCAGAACCCGTCCGGCACACACTTGCCTTGGAAGCATGCGCATGTGCCGTTCTTCTGGGTGGGTTTGCACGTCTTGCACACCGTGCCCGTGGCTGCATGGGACACAAGACAAAGGGACGAGAGCAGCACGTCGTGTCTTTATTGTGAGAGACATTGCGAAGGTGACAGTGAGGGTGGTTGAGAGCGTGTCTAGGTGGTCCTGCTGTTCCTGTCCTCAGCCTCCTCCTTCTCCTCCTGTCACTCTCCCCACCCCCCTCTCCCTCTCTCCCTCGCTCCCCCACTCACTCCCTCCCTCCCTCCTCCTCCTCCTCCTCCTCCTCCTCCTCCTCACTTTGTGCACCCTTCCTCCTAGTAGTACTGCTGCTGCTGCACCTTCACGTTCTGCTTCTGTTCCTGCTCCTCCAGTCGCTCCTTCTGTCCAACTTTACAGAAACAAAGGAACATAGAGGGGAAAGTGGGCAGGAGCCCCTGAGGAAGAGACGTTTGACAGGGAAATGGGGTGCAAAAGAGGCACACCCGAGGTGGAACAAAAAGATGGACGAGAGGGGAGGAGGGAGGGAGGGTAGGAGGTGAATGAGGGGTAGGGAGGACAGGGTTGGGTGAATGATGATTGAAGGAAACAAGAAGCGGAAGAAAGGGTGAGAAAGAGGTGGAAGACATGCAGGAGGAGGAGGAGGAGGAGGAGGAGGAGGAGGAGGGGAAAGAGGAGGACGACAACGGCGACCACGACAGCGACCACGACGACAACCACGGCGGCAACCACGACAACGACCACGACGATGATGCTGGCGACGACGAGGAGGATGACGAGGAGGAGGAGGACGATGACGACAACGACGACAATGACGATGACGACAACACGGCGGCGACAACGACGACAACCATGACGACGACGACGACGACGACGACCACGGCGACCACGACCACAACGACGACGGTGGCGGCGACAATGATGGTGACAACCACGACAACGGCGATGACAGCAACACCGAAGATGACAACGACAACAATGATGCCAGAGGCGACAATGGCGGAGATGACGACGAATGACGACGAACGAGGATGATGACAATGATGATGACGACGACGAGACGACGAAGCCGAAGCCAATGCCGACGACGAAATGGACAACAAGGAAAGGGACAATGATGACGAGAGCCAATGACGCTGCCGATGTCGATGACGACGACGACGACGAAACGACGACGACACCAGCGACGATGACAATGACGATGACGACAACGACGATGAGGAAAAAAAACGACGACGGTTATGAGGACAATAACGACTACGACGAAGACGATGTCGACGACGACAACGGGGACAACGCCAACGACATCGGCAACGACAACGACGACAATGACAATGACGACGGCGACGATGGCGACTACGATGACAATGAAGACTATGGCGACAGCGATGACGACACCAACGAGGATGGCAACGACGAAGACAATGGCGACGACGACAACGACGACGAAGACAATGGCGACGACGACAACGACGACGAAGATGACGGCAATGACGCCGACAACGACGACGACGACCACGACGACGACGACGACGACGACCACGACGACGACGACGACGACGACGACGACGACGACAACAACAATGACAATGACAACGATGACGATGATGACAACAACGACAACCAAGGCAATGTCGAGGAGGACATGGTGATGATGGTGGTGGTGAGGAAGGAGAAAGATAGAGGTACTCACGAGCAATTTCGCAGATGTCAGTGCAGGCTCCAGCGCGGCAGTAGCCCTCGCCTGATGGGCTGTCTTTGCACGGCGACCCCTCCTTGCTATAGCACCACGGCACGCACTGGCCCATCCCCAGTGCAGAGCACACACAGCCGTCCTTGCTCTTGGGCGACCTGAACCGGAGCACCACAACAGCTCGGCAGGAAGAGGAAGTTAGAGGCATCCGGAGGGCCACAATCGAGTTTGGACACAATGCGGGCACGTGCTTTCCAGATTTGCAGACGGCGTTCAACATGCCGACGAACTACCGCCAGGCCAGAGACGCGGCAAGGCTAGCGCTCATGCTTTCAGCAGTGGAAGCTGGCCCACAACTTCCGCGCCTCAGCTGTTGGCAAGCCCACCTCACACTCTCACTCACTCACATGGCAGCACACGTTATGCTTCCTTCCCCTCGCAAGTCACTTCACTTCGTTTTCCATTGACGGAAAGAGCCGACTGTCACAGAGGGTGTCTTCCACCCACTCCTGCGGGGCAATCCCTGTTCCTATTTCAACAATTGCTGCAGCGCCAGATGTAGCAGTTGCAGTCATTGCATACGCTGCTGCAGCAGCAGCTGCAGTCACCACAGTTGCTGCAACTGCACCAGCACTGCAGCAGCACAAGGCTGCAATCTGTGGGCAGCCGCCTTGGCATCCAATGACTGCGCAGCTTCAACTTAACCGCCAAAGCCGGCAACAGAAAACTGTACCACATAATCTAGATCAAAAGTCCATGCACATGCTCCATCAAAACGCTGTCGTTACTGCCATCAGTACCATCAGTTCCATTCAATCACTGCTATTGCGACCGTCACTGCGACCGCAATTGTCACTGCCACAGCAACCACCACTGTCACTTTAACTGCCACAGCAACCACCACTGCCACTGTAACTGCCACAGCAACCACCACTGCCACTGTAACTGCCACAGCTACCACCACTGCCACTGCGATTACCACTGCCACTGCAACTGTCGCTGCCGCAGCTACAGCCACTACCACCAAGTGCCACTGTCACCACAACTGTCACTGTCGACACTGTCAACACTGTCAACACTGTCAACACTGTCAACACTGTCAACACTGTCAACACTGTCAACACTGTCAACACTGTCA
>SZWC01000535.1:98470-110587 GCA_023375785.1 Penium margaritaceum
GTATATGTATATGTATATGTATATGTATATGTATATGTATATGTATATTTATATGTATATGTATATGTACATGTATATTTATATCTAAATTTATACATTATCTTACATAACTATATCTACATCTAAATCTCTATGTATGCCTGTATCTATATCTATATATAGACATATATCTTCATCCAAATTCACGTCTATATATCAAAATTGATATCCATATTTACATGTATATGTGTAGCCGTATCTATATCAATTTTTTTATATGCATATCTATATATATCTATATTCAAATCTATATATATATATATCTATGTTTTTATCCATATCTATTACGTATATCCATCAATATCTATCTTTACATCTATGCATTTACCCACCTATGTTTTTATCTGTGAAAAGATCTATATTCCTACCTATAACTTTATGTTTATCTTGAGACTCGGATAGACATAAGCAAAAACATAGACATAGACATGAACATGAAACAAAGATCAGAGCGAGAGTATTCTTGACGTCTTACGTGAATGATGGCGTGAAGAGAAAGAAAACTACAACGTGTCGTCGACGACACATTTTCAGATTGCCAGCCCACATGCCAGCCGTCGCAACATTCATCGCGGGCCGGTTGCCTTCCTGCCGGCCCGCCGTTTGCCTAGGCAAGCTGGCGGGGATCCCCGTGCGCGAACCTTCGCGCTGGAGTGGGCGTCCCTCTCGCCCTCGGCCTCTCGTCTCCTCCCGTCCCCCCGATCCCCCGAGACCCCGCGACGGGGGACTTTTGGGTTGCGGGAACTGGTTAGTGTTTTTCCTTGCCCTGGCATCTGCCGGGCCCCGCTACCGCGGGGCCCGGCAGATGCCAAGCGTGCGCCGCATCCTGCAAACCCCCCCAAACGTACGACAAACCTAGTTTATATGGGGGGTTTGGCAGGGTCGTCGCGAGCTCGCAGGGAGGTTTCGGCGCGAAACGCCTCCTACGAGCTCGCGACGATCGGCGAAGCACGAAGTCAAAAAACATGTCAAATATGATATATACATGAAATATATATCAACCGTGCCCATTTTCGCTCGCTCGACGAAAAACATGGGCACCGTTGTCATGTCGTTTCCGACTATGGACACCGTTGTCATGTCGTTTTCGACTCTGGGCACCGTCGTCAGTTCGTTTTTTACTATGGGCACCGTTGCTTTATCTGGCGAAACGATGGGTATATTACTACTCCGTCCTAAGAAAAAAAGGCATGTCCTAATCAAGGACATAATATGTATGAAATCAGCTAGCAAGATACAGCGGAAGAGAACGGAATAATTCCCTTTTAACCACGTTCTGAGATTCTTCCTACCCTAATACCCACTATGGACACCAAATGACTGGATTACCTACTCCTGTTAACGGCCGACCGTATTGTCAACGTCGTGCAAATATTAAGTAACCGGTTACAAGGTACCCACTCTTGAGGAAACTTGACCACATCTCCAGTAGTCTAATCACGTTTTGTCAAAAGTGGATATCGTGGTCACAAAGTTTTCTGATTCAGTGTTTTCGTTCAACGGTTTGTTCCCGTGGGAGTCGCGTGCTATGTTAAAGTGAGCATGACAATATTAGTGCAGCATGATCCCAACAGTTTACTTGTCGTCAACGTAAGGTAGTACGATGGAACCAAAATTTCTTCATTTAGGGTCACCGAACTCTAATGCGAAATACGGGGGTATTTTTCTTCGTAACAGATATGACATAATCCTTGGCTGACTAGGCCAAAACCACGGTGCTTGAGGGTCTCCGACCCTCAAGCCATTCCGTCTCACCGCCCACAATCCCAGGTGACCCCGTTCGAGCCACGTGGCTCCTTCGACCGGCCAGCGTGGCACTGCCACGCTGTAAGCTGTTGTGCTAGACAAGTAAGCAGCAGCTGGGTTAATGCTAGGAAGACACCAAGCAAGCGCCGGTGTTAACGTGGAAGTTTTGAAGTAAGTGAGGGAGTAGAAAACACACACGACGGGTAACAAGCAACGAAGTGGTAGCCGTCGGGTGGGGGGGGGAGCGAGCGAGCGAGCAGCGAGCTCGATCTCGCACGCTCTCTCCCAAGTTCACTGAACTGAACTAAACTACCCACTAAAAATTGCAACCTGTCAACTAGGTCACTGGAGGGAAGACATGCCAAAGAACAGGCCAGAGTGTGAACCCGACGTAAATGTGTGTGCACAAATGCACGCCAGCCAGAGACCCGTGAGATTTCATGCCCGGCTGATGCCCGGCTGTGAGACTCGCTGTGAAGTCATGCCACCACGGCGTAGCAGCCAGCAGGGGTTGCCTCTCTCCAGTTAGTCACCTGCGTCAGTGAGGTGAGTGTGCAACGAGGCCAAAGGTCACCGTGTGGTACTGACACAAACCCAACAGTCCCCCATGACCCACGGCCGACTTGCACAATGGGACAACAGGCACTACACCGACGTCACGAGAAGTGACACGACACAAGACTGTACACAGGCACTGGCACAACAGATCAACCAGGAGGATCACGAGGACACAACAGACCAACAGCGTGAATTGCTGCCTTGAAGACATTGCTGCTAAGTGCCTTTGTGAGGAAGTCTGCACGTTGCTGTCGGGTGTCGACCCACACAATCTGAACATCGCCTGCAGCCACACGCTCACGCAAAACATGATGTTCCACATTGATATGCTTTGTGCGAGTGTGATGCATGCCATCATGCTCAGCAATAGCCTTTGTGCTTTGGTTGTCGCAACGCAAGGTGATGCAACGAATGGGAACACGCAATTGCTACAACAAACGACACTTTCACAGGTTCCAGCACCAAGGGCAACATACTCTGCCTCACTGGAGCTGCGTGCAACACAACCTTGATTGCCACTCTTCCAGGAGATGGCAGTCCCACCAACAAGGAAGACATAGCCAGTGCGTCTGCGTGCATCCTTGTCATGCGCCCAATCACTGTCAGTGTACCCATCAACGACCACTGTTGGTTGCGCCGGGTAACACAGACCAACTCGGGCAGTGGAGAGCGCATACCGCACAACACGTAGTGCGGCTTCCATGTGCCGTGCACGTGGCGACTGTGAGAACTGCGCAAGGAAGTTGACAGCAAAGGCTACGTCTGCTCTGGTGGTGGTGGCAAGGTACATGAGAGACCCTATGACTCGCAGGTAGTCGGTCACGTCCACCGTCTCCCCCAGTTTTGAGTCCAGAGTTTTCAACAACCTCTGCCCGGCGGGCGTCATCGGTGTTGAGGCAGTGGTGACAGACTCAAGCAGGGAGGCAAAGCGCTCCCCCAGGCTCCTGTCGTACGCGGCCTGGTGGACGTGCAGAACGCGACGAGCACAGTCACACTCAAGCTCCATGCCAAGAAACACGCGAGCTGGACCCAGGTCCTTCATCTTGTACGTGGACTGCAGTAGGGATTTCACAGTTGACACAACTTCGCGACTCGGGGACGCAATAAGCAGGTCATCGACGTACACGAGGATGGCAGCAAAGGGCGCCGACCGTGGAGTGACAAAGAGGGAGGGATCCACCGTGCTCCGGTGATATCCCCCCTTTTCCAGGGTGGAGGTGATCTCCTGGTTCCAGCACCGTGGTGACTGCTTGAGGCCATAGAGGGCTTTTCGCAGTCTCCAAACTCGATTGGTGCCGTCAGAGAACCCTGGAGGCTGCACCATGTAAATCTCCTCATCCAGCCGACCGTGCAGAAAAGCATTGTTTACATCCATCTGCTCGAGCTCCCAGTCGTGGTGTGCGACAAGGCTCAGGAGGGCTCGAGCTGTGGTGTAGCGTCTGACGGGAGCAAAACTCTCGTCAAAGTCAACGCCGGGGACTTGAGAAAACCCCTTTGTTGTGAGTCGGGCCTTGTACTTGTCGAGCTCGCCGTTAGGCTTGTACTTACGACGGAAGACCCAGCTGGCATCGATTGCCTTGCGGCCTGGTGGGAGATCGACCAGTTCGTACACGGCGTGGTCATCCAGGGCTCTCAGCTCGTCCCGCATGGCAGCCTCCCACTGTTGGGAGTCAGGTGCTACCCGTGCCTGGCGAACAGTGGTCGGGTCGGGCGATGGCGGCGGGGCGACAACCGTTGCATTGCACTCTGCTCCCAAGGATGGCGGCCTCGAGCGCACGCTCGTGCTCGGATGTGAGCAGTGTGTACCCAAGGACAGAGTTGGGACGCACAACTCCTGTGGCTAGGCCCAGGGCGTCCATACAAGTAGGCATCGCTGGGAGCTGTCCAGACGAGGTCTGGGAAGGTTGAACAGAGGACGCTACAGCACCAGAGGAGCGAGAGGGAAGCGCACGCAGGCGGCCGCCACGAACAAAAGGTTTGATGGGGGCAGGGCGTGGAGGAGCACTGAGTGGACTGGGCACGACTGGAGTGAGTGGACTGGATGGGGACGCAGTGGAATGTGCGGGAGAGATGGACTCAGCAGATGGGGACTCAGATGAAGACACCACAGGGGATGACGGAGCTCCCAGCGAGCTAGACGACACCGACGGGAGGGCGTCAGAGGATGGTGGAGTCACAATGCCGGCCGTTGGAGAACGCTCCGAGGGTGAAGGCTGCTAAGACGGGACAACAACAGAGACGGCAGGGGCAGACGGGACTGCCGGGCCGACCTCCCCCCGCAACCGAGAGAGCGGAAGCAGGGAGGCAGCGGACGAGTGACGATCGAGGTCACGGAGAAACACGGACTCGAAGAACAAGGCATCACGGGACTCAACGACGCGCTGGCGCTCTGAGTCCCAGAAGCGCCAGGCTTTCGACTGGGAGGAAACGCCCAAGAAGGGGCAGAGACGTCCACGCGGGGAGAGTTTCCCGTCGCGGAGATCTTCTGGGAGCCAGACAAACGCAATGCTACCCCAGACGCGAGCCAGGCGGAGGTCAGCACGAGAGCCGTACCAGTGCTCAAAGGGCGTAACGGTGCGGGGAAGAGGATCGTGAGGGACGCGATTCCACACCCAGGTCATNACTCAAGAAATCGAGCGGTGGGCCCAAGGAACTCACCGCCACGATCACTGCGAAAGATGCGCAGTGAACGCTGACACGCACGTTCAGCCTGAACGAGCCACGACGCGAGGACAGAAGCAACATCACTCTTCTGACGAAGAGCGAAGATCCAACGAAAACGGGAAAAATCGTCAGTAAGGCACAGGACGTAACGCCCGACCCCCCCAAGAAAGTCATGGGGAAGAGGTCCCATGACGTCGGCATGAACAAGATCGAGAGGGTGAGCGGACTGGGAGTCCGAAGAGGCAAAGGGTGAGCGATGCATCTTGCCTTGGGCACAGTCCAGGCAGTCAGAAGGGCATGGCGCGGGGAAGGTGGAAGGGGACAAGCCAACAGCGGGTTGAAGGCGAAGCATGCTATTGATAGCATCAGTGTGCACATGGCCAAGACGGCGATGCAATAGCTGGATATCAGCTGGAGAAAGGGAAGGCGCGACGTGAGCAAGGGACAAGCCAACAGCGGGTGCAGAGGGGGCATGATGGGGAACACGATACAGCTTGGCACACTTAACCCCCCGCAAGACGACGCGACCAGAAGAGCGAAGACGGACAGTGCCCACGCCCTGACTAGCGGAGAAATCCATGCCCTGATCGTCGTGGGACGTCACTGACAGCAGGCTGAGTTCCAACGAAGGCACGAACAGAACGTCAGGCAGAAACAGCACGCCACCGGGGCCGACAAAACGGACAACCCCAACGCCTTGGACGGGAAGGAGCTGGCCGGAACCAGTGCGCACAAAGCGAACAGAGCCGACAGGACCCAAGGAGACAAAAGCGGACCGAACAGAGGTCATGTGATGGGTGGCTCCGGAGTCGAGGACCCAGAAGCCACCAGAGACACGGACATTGGGAAGGACGCCATAGGTGACAACAATGCCGACGGAGGGCGGGGATGAGTCACAGACAGCAAGACAACGAGGGAGAATGACAGACTGCCAGTGCTCGACCCAAGGAACAGACGAGGATGGCAACCCAAGAACGTGACCGGGGGGGTCCCCACGAAGGACGGTGTCAGTCTGACAGGCAAGACCTCTGGCCAACGAAGACACACTCTCACCTCCCTGATCACGAAGGAGAAGATGCTGGAGGAGAGACTGCTCCAGTTGGCGCTCGCTGTCGACGGAGGCTGCAGACGATGGAGCAGGCGCGCTCGAGGGAGAGGCGAACCACGAAGGAGGGACGTAGGTTGAGGAAGGTGGGCCCGCAAAAGCAGGCGCTCCATAGGGCGGCTGCCAGCCCCAAGGGTAAAGGACAGGCGGATGGACGCCGGCGACACCGGCGGTGGAGTAGGCCTGAGCTGGGGAGGGACTAGCAAACAAAGTAGAGCTGGAGCTGGAGCTGGAGCTGACGCCGGGAGAAGAAGAGGAGGGCCCGCTGGTGCGCGCCCAATGAGCACGCATGGCGCGTCCGAGGCGGACGTCGTCAGGGGGTGTGGGGCACTTGCGAGGGGAGTGCTCAGAGGAGCCACAGTTCCAGCATACCACCTCACCAGGAACACGAGACGGCGCAGCAGATTTGCCCTTCCCTTTGCGTTGCCCACGACCACGTCCACGTCCACGACCCTGGGAGGCAAGGGCCGTGGCCGTAGAGGTAGAAGAGGAAGAAGAAGACGATGGAGACGAGGCCGATGGAGCAGCAGAGGAAGAAGTGGAGGTGGCGATGGAGACGGCGGCTACCCCTGCGACTACAGTGCGATGAAGGCGCTTGTTTTGGAGGCTCGTCCACCACGCTACAAGCCTATCAGCGACAAAGTCCCAGAGGGCACCAACGCCTGGAGGGGAATCGGGTGGAACAGGCTGGGAGGCAAGACGCTGCAGCTCGTCTGCTTTGACATCACGAAGAAGGTCGGACAGCTCGGGGATTAACCCGTTGACCATGGTGTGCACAACTGACAGCTGACCTGGTGCGGCCTTATCAAGTTCGCGAAGCAACTTGAGCCCGCGTGCCCTATAGGCGTCGGCCGACTCGTCCGCTCGCATTAAGAGCGTGTTGAACTGAACGGTGAGAGCACTTTGTGCCGCCTGACCTGTGATTGTCGTGCGCCGACGAAGCATGGTGTACGCACCGACTGGGTCAGCCAGACGCTGAACAGTGGGGTTAGCATTGTAGGTGCCAACCTCGTCGACGAGTGTCTCAGGGGCAGCAGCAATAAGGGCGCGGACAGCGCGAGCAGACTCGTTAGCGACATGGGTGAAGGAAGGTGTGGCAGGGAAGTCATATTCCCAAAGACGTTCTCCCTGAGCCCATGCACTAAACCGGGTCTCCCAGGAAGAGAAAGCAAGTCCAGTAGAAAAGACAGGAGGCTGGGAGAAGAAGTCATGCTGGCGGGAGACTGCGGTAGGAGAGACAGCAGATGGGGTGACAGCAGGGTTAGAGGCAGCAGAGTTAGCACCAGGTGGGGTGGAAGAGACACCGGCACCGGCGCCAGCAGAGGAGCCAGCGGGCAGGACAGAGGCAGCAAGCAGCCGCTTGAGCACAATTGCAGCCACCTCATCTGCAAAGGCGGCACGATTGTCATTCGCGACTTTGAGATGCTCTTCAGCATCACGCTGAGCGTCGCGAGCGAGGGCCAGCTGGCGCTGAAGGTCTGCTATGACCGACTCGTCGTCACCAGGCATGGTGACGACTAATGGGCCCTGCCGATAAATTTTTGGCAGAGTTTCTCCCGCCCCAGTGGGCATGGGAAAACTGGGAATGCCTTAGGCACGATGAATATGTGCTGCAAGACAGCCGACCCAAATCACACAGACAAGCCACCACAGAGAAAAGAGACAGAGGGCGGGAGACGGGAGATTCAGACCAGGAGACCTCACGAGGCGTGTGAGGGGCTGCGCAAAAGAGCAAGAACAGGCGGGACAATAGAAGCAGCTGCAGCGGAGAGCACAGAGACGCAAGATGAAACCGGCACAATCAGTGCTAGGCAGCCTGTGGTGAAGGCGGCGCCAACGGTAGGAAGGATCGCCGCTGCAACGATGGCCACTGTGACGAGTGTGGTGATGTCAGAGGGTGCAGATGCGGATGCTACAACAGTGACGGCTGTGGAGGTGCGAATGGCCGTAGCTGCAGCGGATACGGCAGAAGCTGCAGAAGCTGTTGCAGAGGCCACAGATGATGCAGCTGCCGCTAGCTGTGTCCCAATGTCAGCAGCTGCCGCAGCCAACGGTCCAGCTACAACGGCCGCCTCAGTGTAGGACTCAGCGGCGCGGCCAGCTGACGTTGATGCAGGGGCACGTGCTGCTCTAGCTGCGGCGGCAAATGTGGCAGCAGCTGCAGTTGCCGCGTCTATCACGGCGGACGCGGTACGTGTGAAGGTGCGAGCGAGCTCTAGCGCGTCCTGACGCCAAGTTGAGTGCGGCGACGCAGCAGCGGTGTCGTGCGGCTGCTCAATCCCCCCAGAGGCACCAGGGGAGGGAGGGCTTACCGAGCGTTGTAGTGCCGAGCTCTCCCCTGAGTCGCCACCGAGATCCTCCCAGTGCGCCAACGTGACGGGGACCACCACCAGACAGTGGTGCGGAGACTGCTACAAGGTTGCAGTGCCGATCCTTTACAATGCCGCTTGCTGTTCCTGTCACGTTGGTTATGCGGCTGCCGTGGTGCAGGTATTTGCTGCAGCTGCTGCTGCTGCTGCTGAGCTGCTGCTGAGCTGTTTGCTGAGCAGCTGCTGATCTGCTGCCAAGCTGTTGTTGAGCTGCTGTTGAGATGATGTTGCGCTGCTGCGAAGATGCTGCTGCGAAGCTGCTGAGTTGCTGTTGAGCTCCTGAGTTGCTGCTGAGCGGCTGCTGAGCAGTTTGCTGAGCAGCTGCTGATCTGCTTCTGAGCTGCTGCTGAGTTGCTGCTGAGCTGTTTGCTGAGCTGCTACTGAGTTGCTGCTGAGTTGATGCTGCGCTGCTGCTAAGATGCTGCTGCGAAGCTGCTGCTAAGCTGCTGCTGAGGTGATGCTGCTGGACTGTTTTTGCGGAGCTGCGGAGCTAGATCCACTACTGCTGGGATGCTGCGAGGCTGCTGCTGCTGAGCTGCGGAAGCTGAGCCGTTGTTCACGTTGCAGCTGCTGAGCTGATGCTACGTTGCTGCTAAGATGCTGCTACGAAGTTGCTGCTGAGCTGCTACTGAGGTGCTGCTGCTGGGCTGTTGCTGCGGAGCTGTAGAGCTAGATCCACTGCTGCTAGGATGCTGCGAGGCTGCTGCTGCTGAGCTACGGAAGCTGAGCCGTTGTTCACATTGCAGCTGCTGCAAATGCTGCTAGGAGACGACGACGGACCCCCCACGCTGCTGAAATTTTTTCGGCAGCGTTTCCCCCGCCCCAGTGGGCGTGGGAAATATGGGAAGGCCGTGGGAACACTTGTAGGAACCTGTTCCAACCCCACCCAACCCAGGAATAGAGGGGAGCCCAACCAGCAGGAGGAGGGGAAGACCAAAGAGCCCTGACGGCAGAATTCCGTCACCCGCTGCTGCTGAGGCTACAGCAGTCAGCTGCTGCTGTGCTGGTAGATTGTGACGGCGGGGTGGATGCGCGACGCCAAGAGTGGTCGTCGCGGGTTTGGCCCAGAATACGTGGGCGGCAGATCGATCCGCTGCCCGTCTTCCACGCAAACCTTGCTCTGATACCAGTAAGCTGCTGTGCTAGACAAGTAAGCAGTAGCTGGGGTAATGCTAGGAAGATACCAAGCAAGCGACGGTGTTAATGTGGAAGTTTTGAAGTAAGTGAGGGAGTAGAAAACACACACGACGGGTAACAAGCAACGAAGTGGTAGCCGTCGGGTGGGGGGGGAGCGAGCGAGCGAGCAGCGAGCTCGATCTCGCACGCTCTCTCCCAAGTTCACTGAACTGAACTAAACTAACCACTAAAAGTTGCAACCTGTCAACTAGGTCACTGGAGGGAAGACATGCCAAAGAACAGGCCAGAGTGTGAACCCGACGCAAATGTGTGTGCACAAATGCACGCCAGCCAGAGACCCGTGAGATTTGATGCCCGGCTGATGCCCGGCTGTGAGACTCGCTGTGAAGTCATGCCACCACGGCGTAGCAGCCAGCAGGGGTTGCCTCTCTCCAGTTAGTCACCTGCGTCAGTGAGGTGAGTGTGCAACGAGGCCAGAGGTCACCGTGTGGTACTGACACAAACCCAACACACGCTACACTCCCCCCACGAGGAGTGAGAGTCCCCTCGACATCTCCCGTAATCCCAACGTGGGATTCGAGTTCTGGGTATCTGATACTAATGTAACGGATTTGACGGAATTCTTGGCCGACTAGGCCAAAACCACGGTGCTTGAGGGTCTCCGACCCTCAAGCCATACCGTCTCACCGCCCACAATCCCAGGTGACCACGCTCGACCCACGTGGCTCCTTCGACCGGTCGGCGTGGCTCTGCCACGCTACATTGTTGTTGCCAATCATCATCATCGTTGTAAAATGACAATACGATGTCGTCATTCCGTTCGCAGTACAAACCATGAACGTGCATGGCCGTCAAGTCGCGTCCTTTGAATTAGAAGGGGGTTTGAATCTTACGTCAGACGACGATAACAAAAGCCACCCGCGTGCCACGTTGCCAAATATTCGATGACGATTGTCACATCCGGAGTTCCGATCCCATGCATCGGCCAAGGACGGTGCGGAATGCCACACACAACAGCCATGCCATCTCTTAAGTGTCATTGGGGATGTGGCCTTGGGCGGATGGCAGAAGCTGAACCTCTTGGTACGAGCCACGTTATCATCCCATTCCTCCTTTAGTGCGTCACATACATGGTGGGCAATGAAAGGGTCTCGGTAACGTGGACTACCCCACTCACGATGTTCATCACCATTGTTCCGCCCCTCGGTTGACATGTCGTCCGAGCCATGGAGGCCGGATGGACGCCACATGACAAGTTGTCGCTAGTTGAACGAAGTGGAACTAAGCGTAAAATGCATTTATGTACTTCTAAGTATGCCTGACGACAGTGCGAACCGGTACATTTGACCGGTTCGAAACTTCAACGGGTGTGTCAACGTGACCCTAGTTCACCGTGCAAACCACTGCCAAACGGTAGTCTAACTTAAACGTCAATTGTGTGTTTCATTGTGCATGGCTTGCGAGTGAAAGTAGAAAAGAGACGTATTCGGCGATTTGTGATTGGTTTACATACCGTGGATCTGGGTATTCAATGCCAGAACAACAATGGCACTAATTTGTCCAGTCAACAATGACAAACTTGTTTGCAATTGAAGGGAGAATGGACTGTCATCGGCGCCTATCGATGGTCCTCCGCTGTTACGGTAAAAACTGACAATGTGGCATGCCACGTAGCTGGGTAGCTGCTCCACTTCTTCAATGAAGATAATTCTTCCACTTGGGGTTCGTTCTGCTGTTATCCCGATGTGTAGTCCTGCCTCCGACCCGCATGAAAAGTGGGTATTGGAGTCAAGTCATTAAACGGAGATAATGTGTGCTTCTTTTTTTAACTTTGGGCAGAGTACGCAATGATTTAAATCAGTGGGGAGAACGAGGACCCCCATGCGGAAAAGTGGCATACTAGTCTTGTTCTCCTAATACTCGCTCATACGTAAATGAATTCCTAAACCGTGGGTAACCGGCGTAGAAATTTTTCAAATGGTGGATGAAAAGGAATCGGCCCCACAAGAGAATCCAAATCATTTTTTATTTCATACAAAAATAGAAGGAAGGTGTAAAAACTTCCTAAGAAGCAAATGCTAGTGAGAACTCTACCCAGTACATTATACATCCTTTCCCTATTTATAGGATGGAGGTCGTGCGTGAGGAGCTCATATATAGTGAGAAAAGGGATTAGAAGACGACATGTAAGCAGTTGTCGACAAGTGAGCATGCCAAACCAAGAGCTGTTTTCATTGACACATACCAAGGAAAGCTTTACCTTTGATATTTCTGGCCCATGCTAAGAGTATGAGTGTATTTTCAGTGAGGGGAGGACTTAAAAAGTGTTGATTTTGTTGAATTTTTGGAAAGTACATGATAATTGTAGCGGGAGGGCCGGTTCGGCCCTCCCTCCTCGCTGATGCGAGGGGTGGTTGCGCACCACCCCTCGCGTCAGCGAGGGCTGGCCGGCGGCCAGCAATTCGCTGGCCGTCGGCCAGCTCGCTGCCGGCCGGCTGG
>SZWC01000535.1:156678-264023 GCA_023375785.1 Penium margaritaceum
GGGCGGGGCAAGGCGAGGGCAAGGGCCAAGGCTAGGGCGAGTGTGGGAAGGAGGGTGAGATCAAGGGCAAAGGAGAGGGGGAAGGAAGGCGAGGGCGAGAGAGAGAGCGAGGGTGAGAGGGAGGGAGAGGGCAAGGGCAAGGGGCAAGGACCGGCGAACAGCAAGGCTGAAGCCGAAGGGAGGGCGAGAGAGCAGGAGGGAAACGATGAGGGACAGGGCTAGAGCGAGGGTGAGGGGGAGGGAGGGGGCGGGAGCTGTGGGAGAGGGGGAGTGCGAGGTGGATGGCAAGTGTGAAAGGAAGGGCAAGGGCAGTCAGGAGGCCAAGGGCAACCAGGAGGTTGAGGAAGTTGATGGAGAGGGGCACGGACAGTTCGTGGGCAATGGGGAAGGCAAAGACAAGGGGGAGGGCGAGGGCGAGGGCGACGGCAAGGGCAAGGGTGTAGGCGAGGCGAGGGCGTTGGCAAGGGCGAGGGAGAGGGCAAGGGCGAAGGTACGGGCCAGGACGAGGGCGAGGGCGAGGGCGAGGACGAGGTCGAGGGGGAGGGCGTGGGCGAGGACAGTGTTGGCAGGGCGCGCGCCTTAAGGCAAACGCCTTAAGGCGCGCCTTCCACGCCTTGGACGCCTTAAAAATAATTAAGGCGCGCCCTGGAAAATCTTACTCTGACGCCCTAGAACTCACGTGCGCCGACGGGCAGACGATGTTGCACGTGACCGCTGGGAGTTCGCGATGACTCATTCGACTACTCGCATGCGGAGGGGTTGCAGACGAATGGCCTCGACAAACCTTTACGGCCGTCGAAGTTCAACGCTAGGTGACAGGGACGTGTTAGGAAAGATCGAAGTGCATTTCCTTTTTTCTCTTTGTTTTCATCGGAAGAGATATGAGAGAAGTCGATCGATGGACAGACGTCCATCGATCGATTTCGATTCGTCGACCGATCGATCGATCGTTTCAATATTTCTGTCTCAGTAGGGCACAGNCGTTCGCCGTGAGCGTTCGATGGAGACTCACGTCGAGCGCTCACATCGAACACTGTTCGATGTGAGCGTTCGATGGGCCCATCGACCTCGTCATTCGTTTCAGCGGGAGGGGCAGCTACTTTGCAGCTTAGCGGCAGGATGGCGGAGTGATGCCACACATGGAGCTGCTGACGTTTTCTGCGTCATGTCTACTTGGACTAGTTTTCTGTTCGTATCGCAACACACGTACATTTCCTAGAGACGAGACCCGCACAGTCGTATTCAGCGTCTCAAGTTGAGCGTCCATGTTTTTTTGTGGTTTTTTCTGAGCTGACCGTACGCTGTTCAGGCAGGAAGGCGCTTGCAGAAGGCGCGCCTTCCTGCCTTCACGCCTTAAACGCCTTCTTTATAAGTAAGGCGCGCCTTTTGCCTTCACTGGGCGAGGACGGGGACGAGGGTGAGGGCCAGGAAGAGGGCAAGGGCAAGAGCGAGGGCGTTGGCAAGGGCTAGGGCAAGGGCAAGGGTGCTGGCGAGGGCGAGGGCGAAGGCGAGGGTAAAGGCGAGGGCGAGTGCGAGTGCGAGGGAGAGGGCGAGCGCAAGGGCAAAGGCGAGCGGGGGAGGAGGGCGAGGGCGAGGGTGAGGACGAGGGTGAGAGAAGGGACAGGGCGAGGGAGAGGAGGAAGAGGGTGAGCGTGAACACATAGGTGAGGGGGAAAGGGAGGGCAAGCAGGTGGCAAGGGCGAGGGAAGGGCGAGTGGGGGAGAGGAAGGGGGTGAGGGGGAAGGGGAGGCCGAGGGGGAGAGGGACACAAGGGAAAAGGGGAGAGCGAGGGCAAGAAANAAAGGCGAGCAGGGGAGGAGGGCGAGGGCGAGGGTGAGGACGAGGGTGAGAGAAGGGACAGGGCGAGGGAGAGGAGGAAGAGGGTGAGCGTGAACACATAGGTGAGGGGGAAAGGGAGGGCAAGCAGGTGGCAAGGGCGAGGGAAGGGCGAGTGGGGGAGAGGAAGGGGGTGAGGGGGAAGGGGAGGCCGAGGGGGAGAGGGACACAAGGAAAAGGGGGAGAGCGAGGGCAAGAAACAGTGGGGGTGGGTGAGGGCAAGGGTGAGGGAGAAGGCAAAGGTGAGGGCAAGGGGGAGGGGAAAGGGAAGGGCGACAGGGAAGGGCGAGGGAAAGGGCAAGGGCAAGGCCATGAGGAGGGCGACGGTGAAGGCGAGTTGTGAAGCAAGGGCGAGGTCGTGGCGGAGGGCGACGGTCGGAGTTAGGGCGAGAGCAAGGCCAAGAGCCAGGGCCAGGGTTGGGCCGAGGATGAGGACGAATGGGAAGGCGGAGGAACATATTTAGGGACAGGGGAAAGAAGAGTGTCTGGAAGAGACAGAGTAAGGGGAGAGGGCGAAGGAGTGGTAGCTGGGGGCGAGAGCAGGAGCAGGAGTGGGGAAATAGCAGAGGGAGTGGGAGCGGGAAAGGTTTGGGACAAGTTGGAAGCGACAAGAAAGAGCGACAGGAACAAGAAGAAGACAGGAACAAGAAGAAGACAGGAACAAGAAGAAGACAGGAACAAGAAGAAGACAGGGAGAGAAAGCGAAGTGAAGGGGAAAGGGTTGAGGAAAGGGCACCGGGGGGAGTCAGAAAGTGTGATCTGATAGAACAAACATGTGCGAGAGAGGAGGTACAGGGAGACAAAGGAGGAGGCCACAAGCAGGCAGCAGCGAAGGCAGAAGGGCAGATTTCCAGCGACCAGAAGAACGGTTCTGTGAAGAGCCGTTCAAGCACCCACCTGAGCCAAGCGGTGATGGAGCTGCGTTCGTACGAGAACCCGTCCGCGGTGATGACGGGGTCCACCATCAGCTCTCGCGTGATGCAGTCCACAAACTCCGGCGGCACCGGCAACACGTCCTCGTCGTCTTCCTCGTTCAAGTCATGAAGCCCGCTGGCGACGCCGCCGCCAGCACCAACAACCCCAATCCCTGTCACGCTGTTGCAACCCGAACCAGCACCACCACCACCAGCACCAGCAGGGGTGCAACTGCTCATGAACGACCATGCGTCGGCTTCGTCAACAACACCAGCGAGAGGCCCATCAACAGCGCCCTTCGCTCCCATCAACGGGCACGGCAGCTCGTCGCCGTGGATCCACGACAAGGAGGGGTTCCAGTGCACAGATCCGCCGCTGGACAACGGGCATGGCACGCCCTGCGCATGCAACGCCTGGCCTGCCTCGAAGGGCCCCGCCGCGGAGAAAGCGGAGCTGCGCCCCTCGTTCCCTTGGTCACCCTGAAACCCCTGCGGATACGTTGCTCCTCCTTTCAAGGGCACAAAAGGTGAGCCCAAATTTGGAGCAAGCATCGAATCATCAAACCCCAGGCCAGCACCCCCCGGCCCTCCAGCGCCTCCCTTTCGGGGCTCACAGTCTCCAGCCCAGTCGGCGGACACAAACCCCCACTTTGACATTCCCACAGGGCCGCCGTCCTCTCCTGGCAACGGAAAGGGCTCCCCCGGCTTCGACTTGAAGCCATCGCCGCAAGAGCCACCCGCGTCCAAAAAGGCGCCGAGACCCGACCACGACCCGTTGCCCTTCACCAACTTGAGAGCGTCCACGTGCGGCGAATCCCAAGGGCCCCACTGCCTGCCCGCCGCCTCCCCGGCAGTCTCCCCAGCTGTCCCTCCGGGCACACACCCACCTCCTTCCTCCCTCAAACTTCCCCTTGCCTCGGCAAAACCGCTCCTCGAAAACGACTGCTCTCCGCTGCCGCGCAAAAGCTGCTGGCCCATGCTGCCCGAAAACTGTCCAAAGTTGGCCGTTTCAGAACCAGCCCACTGGGCAGCGGTGCCAGCAGCAGGCGGCCACGCCTGCAACGGAGACAGGGAGGCCGGCAGGGGCAGAGGCAGCTCCACTGGGGTCTGCCACGGAGGAGAGAGCGGAGAGGGCAGGGGAGGCGGGGGGTGCACCGGCCCGGGGGCTGCATGCGGACGCACAGGCAGCGCACTCCTTGAATTTGCCCCGGAACTGCGCGGGCCGCAGGGGGGGGACACGGGCGGCGAGAACACGGGGTCGAGCTCGGGGGTGAGGCTCCTCGTCACGTGCACGGGCAGCGGCAGGGGCGGAGACGGGGACGATCGCAGCGACGAGAAGGGGGACGCGTGCTCCCGAGTGCCCAGCAACTGGAAGGCCGCGCGCTCCGCTGGAGCCGTGAAACCAGCAAAGGCGGCGTCCAAGCTCTCCGGAAGCTCGCCATAGGCAGCCAAAGGTGGTGACACGAATGGGCTGCCGCAACCACCATATGCCGTCTGCTGCTGCTGCTGAGGTACAGACAAACTGGCGGTTCCGTCCGGCAGCAGACCGACCGAAGCAGGCGGCGACACCTCCGCACTGCTGGGAGTCGTCCTGTGGAGGAAGGGGGCGCGTGAGCCCAGCGCCGACCCTTGTGCCATCACCTGCTGAGGAGCTGGAGCTTGGCGTTGCTGGGCTTCGCCCGAGACGTGTCCCGAGGATCTGGCCGCGGCGTGCTCGATGCTGCTGACCTCCGACTCAGTTGGACTGGGAGGCCACGACAGAGTGGAGGACAGAGCTACACCCGACAGTGCAGACGAAGCCGAGGACGACGAGGACGTGTGGGAGGCCAGCGATGCAGCCTTGGACTGCTTGTCATCCAAGACATGCCTGCCAGCTCCAGCCCCCAAACTCAAACTGTCTCCCGAATTTTCTGCGATCTTTGGCGCTCCTCCAACCGATCGCTTGACTGGCGCACCGTTAGTGCCTGTCCCAACCTTCTGCTGCTGCTGCTGCTGTTGCTGCTGTTGCTGCTGTTGCTGCTGTTGCTGCTGTTGCTGCTGCTGCCACTGCTTCTGCTGCTGCTGCTGCTGCTGCTGCTGCTGCTGGTGTAGGTCGTCACTGCGGCACCACGCCTTGAGAGATGGCATGCGGACCTTCCCTGCTACCAGCTCCAGAGCAACCCCTTCCTGCTGCTGCTGCTGCTTCTGCTGCAGTTGCTGCTGCTGCTGCTGCTGCTGCTGCTGCTGCTGCTGCTGCTGCTGCTGCTGTTGCTGCTGCCGCTGCTGCTGCTGTTGCTGCTGCTGCTGCTTTGGCTGCAGAGTGGCCGGCTGGGTTTGCTGGTGCTGCAGGTACGGGTGTGCCCACGGCCCACTCAACTGCCTCCCCACAGCCGCGCCTGCACCTTCCGCCCCACTGAGACTCAGTGGCGGAGGGAACGCTTGGGGCAGCTGCTCATGCCGCTCATGTTGTCCTACATTCGCCAAAGTCGCCGGCGGAGACAGAGGCCCTCGTGCACCCACAGGCCTGCCAGCGTGAGGGGACATCGAACCGACAGCTCCAACTGGTCTGACAATGCCACCTCCGCCGCCCTGCCTGTGCCACTGTGACGGATGCAGTTGGTGGTGCGGATGGTGGGCGACCCCCCGCCCGGATGACTGCGCTGTGGTGTTGTCAACGGAGGCAAGAGTGGGGAAGGGTCCCTGGGCGGGTCCCCGGGTGGCTCCTCCGCTCGCACCCAGGACCCCATGCCCGCTGCTTTTGGCAGAAGGCGCGCGATGGTCGACAGCAGCAGCGCGATGTTCACAGTGTGGGTGAGAATGCTGAGAGCTCGGATGATGGTGCAGATGTTGCTGCATGTGGCCATGGTGGTGATGATGCTGCTGCTGCTGTTGCTGGTGCTGGTGCTGCTGCTGGTGCTGGTGGTCCAGATGCTGGTGCTGGTGCACGTGCTGCACATGTGCCTCAGCGCCATCGCGCTTCTTTCCTGCCACAGCCTTGCCACCGTGTTCCGCCAAACTGCCGTCTGCCGTCCCGGGAGGACCAGGACCACAGTCCCCACCAGCACGCTCATGACCTGCCGACTTGCCAACGTTCTGCCGGTGCTTCAACCCCACCTGCTGCTGTTGCCGCTGCTCGTGCTGGTTGTGCTGCTGCTCTTCCTGCATTCGTTTCTGCCTCCGCTCCTCCACCAACCTCGCCACCTCTTCCCTCTGCAACCGCTCCTCTTCCTCATCCAACTCCCTCCCAATCCTGGCCTGCTTACGCTCCTCTGCTTTCCTGCGAGCTCTTGCAGCCTTTTCAAGGTTACTTCTCTCCCTCGCCTTCCTCTGTTCCTGCGCTCGCAGTCTCCTCCTCCTCTCCGCGTTGGGCAAGAAGTTGAGAACAACCTCAACCACCTGCCGCACGGCCAGAAAAACCCTAAAAACCATTTCTTGGATCCACTGCCGCTCCTCCAACAAGATCACATGGTCCAGCCAATGCAACCCGCCGCCGCCGCTCCTCCCCCCGCGGAAAAACCCAACCAGGGCCCCCTGGTCGTGGTGATGATCGTGCGGCGGTCTAGCCCTGTAATTCGCCCCGGGCAGGTCCAACAGCGGCCGGCGTGACACGTGGCCGCATTGCTGGCACATGAACCTGCCGCCCGCCGGGTCCTGCTCCCTGTACGCCGCCAGGCAGTTGCGGCAAAGCCTCGTCGCCTCCTTGCGCCACCTGGCCAGCTCCGCCGCCTGCACCCGCCGCATCTCGCGCAGCTCAACCGCCCGCCGCTCCCGCCACGTCTGCAAGCGCGGCAGCAGCACCTCGCGCCAGGCCAGGCAGAGGAAGAAGATGGCGGCGCAGAGGGTGCGCGGGGAGATGACGTGGTGCTGCCAGCGCAGGGGGAGGGTCGCGCAGAGGACCCAGTAGGCGAGCAGCGGGGCCAGCAGCCACGGCAGGAACGCAGCAGTGGTGGACGACACCAGCTTGCACAGCTGGCCGGCCTTGCACACGAGGCACATGGTGTACCTGCGCTGCCCGAAGCTCGTGGACAGCAGCACCGCGTGCTGGCGCGAGCAGAGGAAGCGGCCGCTGCCGCCGCCAGCGCCGTCGCTGCTCCTGCTGCTGCTTGTGGTGTTCGTACTCCCCGCGCTGTCGTCGTCGTCGCCCCCTGGGACGAAGCCCGCTTCGAGCGGGGGAGGCGGAGGGGAAGGGGATGTTGGAGCCAGGTGAACTGGTGGCAAGGGCAGCGAAGTCGGGGTCATGGCCTCGTGGACTCTCTCACAATTCTGCCTCCCTCTCGAGTAAGCTGGGAGTGGAACACAGCCTTCGCCCTGGAGACCAGAGCAAGCGGCGTCGTCAGTCTTCCTGTCCGGTAAGCTGACTAGACAACGGGGTGTCCTAGTTTCGTTGTGAGTACGAGCGGAAAGCTCCAGCCTGCCCACATCGCTGCAGGGTTGACGCCAATACCAACTTGTCTAGCCGTGACCATGCTGGGTGCCGGAATAGCTGAAGGTGGAACAGCTCGGTCACGACATGCCTCGACGCCGTGCTCCTGCGCAGAGGCGGCGGCGGCGGACAGCGGCGGGTGACGTGAAAGTCAACGAGGGCATGGGAAGACCCATGCGGACAAGTTCAAGCCCTGCCTCTCTGTCTTGCAAGGTGTCAAAAGAGACTGGCGGAATTCCAGTGACGCTGATTCCTCAAAGATATATTTCCGCTCTCAACAAGATAAGTAGGGGCTGGGTTGGAGTTTGTGAGCGCTCACAAATGGCGAGTGGTAAGTGGTTTGCTCGCAAACAAAGAGATGGAAGCAGTGTACCAGCCATGCTGGCAGAACTGGAAAATCAAACCTGTTCTGAGCACCATTCACGGTGTGACTCGATTCGCTGTGAAGTGTCGTGCTGTGACACGAGAATTATTGTTCCGAAAGAGAGACAGATCCAAAGCCATTTTTAGCAGGGTGAGACTCGCAAACTGGAGTGGTACAGCGCAAAAATATCCGAACCCGCATCTTCAAGCGAAGAGCTGGCCACAACTTGGTATAAATTTCACACGTGAGCTGTGGTTCGAGACTCTCAAACGACAGCTGAAAAACGCCTCTTAATGTTGTGCGATTGTCTCCCGCTTCGGGATTTGAAGGAAATACGCAAAACAACATATGGCATAGAACTCGCGCCAACCACACGGGATTGCAACAACTGTCTGCAGGGGACATTTCCAACCTTTTCGACGCTGTGCACGTTAGAGAGACATTTTAGAAGCAAGAGACGGTAAAGCCGGACGCATTTCAAAACCCGCACCCATCCCTTTTTGGGTGACTTAGGAACACTAATGCTTTCTGTTGGGCGCAGTGGGATGGAAATCTTGAAAGCTTGTCAGTCATTTTCTATAATTTTTCCTTTCCTGAAAGGTCTACCCATGAAGAATTTCAGATTTTGGCGGATGTATGACTTCGTAGGGAATCAGATAGATGGAGTAAAAATCTTTGCTTCTCATATGGATAAATTTGCGAAAGCTCCCTATTTTGACCCCCCACTTGACGCGGACTGCCTGTAGTAGGAACTCGTTCCTAGATGATGCCGTGGCATTTCCTGAATGATCGGAAGGGGCCTCTTTTGAGAGCGCCCTCCTATCGATTGCCCGAGTGAGGGGGAAAATGCTCATGTTGACACCCCATCAATTTCATGCATGGGGCAACGGGGAGCGAAATCGACGAATAGAATAGTAGATTCTTTTTTCGGTTTCTCACACATCTCACACACAAATGTGTCCAAAAAGTACCAAAGCAGAATACAATGACGAATCAAGAAAATTTCACACCCATCGTGGGCCAATGAGAACGGCCGCATATTCCGGTGCATCTCGTGTTTCTCGGGGTTAAAGTATTTATGGTTACTGTTCGTTGAAATGAAGCTAAGTGAACGCAAAACATTGGCGAGCCTCCTGTACAAACACCAAGGTTGCCATCGAATAACAACGCTGATAATATGGCCGTTATATTTGTACATGAGAGACTGGATACTGACGGTAGCGGTTCCTCATAGGTATTCGGCTCGGTACGAGGCATAAACCGGAGATGAGAATCGAAAGTAGACATCTTCCAGGGTCCAGTCTACGAAATAGCCACCTACCTTCATCGTGATTTGGGCTCGTCACTTCGCGTCCAGGCGGGGCACAAATTATGCAGCTCGGATAAAGCTGCACTTTTCAAAATCAAATGAACTGGACATCGGGCAATCCGCCGAGTAACGCCACTCTAAAAAAATACGCACACAACATTTGGGTCCATCCCCTGTCATCGGCTCTTTAACACACTCGCCAACGTTGAGGACATTTAAGCTCGCTTCTGGTCACTACGAGTAAAACGAGAGAAGAAAGGGCAGACTTGTCTGAAGTGACTTCTTTGCACCGTGCATGTATCGTTTATGCCATAAAAGCGAGCGTCCCACCATTGATGTCGTCGTGATTTCACATGTTGGAATTTTTGGCAAGTTCTTTCCTCATATTTGCCGTATGCTCCCTACTGCCGTGATTTGTGCATGGCTTGCACGCGGGTAAGCAAAGGCAATTGGATTGATCGAATGTATGCTATAGATAAAGGACGTCAAAGCCACCTCCTCGCCAGGGTGGCAACTAGTGCCAGGCTTACAGGTTGACAAAGGAAAGTGTTGTCAATTCTAGCTGGTCTTGGTAGAGCCACCAAGTTGTGGTAGACTGCCCACCAACAAAAACAGGTCGTCCTCCTCCCATGTTGATAGGTAGAGCCAGGCTTACAAGGGCCTTGGATGGATCTTTAGCATGAACCTCCATCCAGGGTGAAAGGCAGAGCCAGGCTTATAGGGGCCTTTGAGGGATCGTCAACAGTGACCTCCACCCAAGCTGGCAGGCAGAGCCAGGCTTACAAGGGCCTTGAAGGGTGGAGATATTGACTGGCGTTTGAATCTGAAGATGATCCATTGGAGATCAGCCACTGAAGATATTGAGTATGCCAGGGCCGCCACCTTTTATACTTACAACCTTAGAAAGTTGACTACCTTGGTGGTGGTCGGAGAAGCTTCCTTTGGTGCACGCTAAAGTTTCACCGTAACCGTTGTTCTTGCATCACAGCTGACCACCTGGCTTTGTAGCTACAAGCCATCACCGCGTCCGTGATCCTCAGATCTTGTGGCTTCTCACGGATTAATTATATTCGTTGATCACTGCACCCGTAATACTTGTAGATCAATGGTCCATTCAGATGAACGTGACCCGTTGATGTCTGGAACCCTGGCTTGAGGAAATTTCCTTTGTAGGGAAGTTTCCTCTCATTAGAAGATTCTTCTCCACCTTGGTTGTCTATTGGCTTATATCTGAGCCATATGGAAGCTTCCTTCTCAAAGAAGCTTCATCAGGTTCCATGATGCAACTTTGGTGTAAGGAGCTTTTGTCAAAGGCTTTGCTGCTGCTCCGTTGATGCTACCACATTATCACATGTGGTCCGTGGATTACCGTCACCGTGAAGCTTGCACCGGAGCTCTCCACGTAGGTTGTCCACATGGCGATGAGAGAGACATGTTGAGTCATGCCTCCTGATTATCGGTGTAGGGCGGTCCCAACTTGTCGCCCTTGCACTGTTCCATGCATCCAACTGAGTCAAATGTGGTCCCACCTGACCATCAAGCCTGTGAAGCATTGCACAAGCCTCTACTCCAGGAGGCATTTGTTGTCCTCGTGCGCATGCTTCTGCACAAGTCTCCATACATTATCTTTGAATGAATGTTTTACCGGAGAAAATGTGGGCGGTTGAAGAAGGAAATTCTCTTCGGAGTCGCACCCGAAAAATTCACGAAAAAATATGTAAATTCTGCTTTGAGCCTCAGATTGGAGTTTCAACTACACATGGTTAAAGTATTAACATAACGCACTTATCGCTCACTCCAACATTGACATCTACAAACTGTACATTTTCTCGCTCGCAACACTTCAATGACAATGGTAAGATCATTGTGTGGCTCCTCCTCGCCTTTTCTTAGGCCATTGTGACAAAATCACGGCGTTCGGCATAGGGCAGCACCCAAGATATGCTCTTTATACAAAGCGAAGTACATGTCATGGGCCTCGCATGGAGATAAGGGGTAAAACAAACATACGACACAAATTTATCTAAAACTAAAAGATCATAAAACACAAAGGAAAAGGCTAACCTGTTCAACATTTTTTAACATTTAAAATGAACAAAATACCAAACGAAGCATTTCCATGTAATTAATACACAATTTGCATGCACATCCCTATTTTGTTTTGCACAGAGAACCCCCATGAACGGGCGACATTGTGTTCCACTGAGAGGAACATGGATGGTTGACATAAAGAAGGTTCATAGCACAAGATGATTGAAGGAATTGGGACAATCAAATAATTGCTTCATTAGTAGTAATTGTACTTCAATGACGTGCCAAGACCATTAAGCACATATGCAGAACAATAGGAAGGGCAAACTTGTTTGAGGCGATGACCTCACCAGTCGCCACCATACACGGCGACGATGTAGACATCAAGGTATGGTGAGTGCCTACTTTCAAAAGCTACCTCTAAAAATGTGACAGTCAATGATGACCATAGGATTGATCCGCCGGTAGATCACATTAGTGCCAAGCTCCAACCTTATGGGAATGTCTTACCTACAGGCCGCCTTAACGACAAGCTGTCGGGCAGGCTTAGTTTCTCAACAACAATAAATTTCTACATTATCCTCAAAGCATGTTAGTTCAGGCATATGATCATTGAAAAATTCCAGAGAAAACAAAACCTTCACAATGAAAGTATCGGTTCTAGCACCGCCAATGAACCATAAACAAACTGTTGGACATTATAGAAAATGTGAAAGGCACGATTTGCCTATTCGTCAACGTGACCATCTAGCCGTTCATGCGGCTTACAACTTCCAACAACGATACCAAGTTTGAGCTTTCAATGGGTCGGGGATCGGAAAAGCTTGAATTTCAGTGACCTCTTGGTAACCCATCACATTCCATAAGTACAAAGAAGAAAACAGGATTATATGGCCAATTTATCTTAGTAGGAACCAAGATAAGGCACACTCGGGGTCCAAGGCGCTCGTGACAAGCGTAACACCGTGTCAGATGATGGAATTTTAGTTACCTGCATTGACCTCATGTGCTCCGTTCCATAAGGATATGACAATTTCGACCTCTCTCCATAAGTTTCAATAGACCTCTTGTAAACTCTATTAATGTTTTGATAGTGTTTGATTAGATTCAGATTTGGGCTGGACTTCTAGATTGACGCACCTCGATGTTTTTAAAACCCATTGATTACTTAGCAGGGCCTCTCAAACAAGCTTCTCAGCAGTCCAATGCATTCTGTTTAGGGAATTGTGTACATCAAGGACATACAACTTTACCCCCTTCCCTGTGCATTCCTATACTTGGATCGATGCTGGCTAAAATAGCCATCGATCTCATGGTCGACCTCGGAAAGGTTGTCATAGGGCTCTGCCTGTTTTGCAAAGAGTTGTAGCCCTACAAGATTACACAATATTCTGTTACTTTTCCATGTCGGCGGTGTCCCATAACATGTTTGACTACATAATCCGCGCCCTCATTCACTTCCATCATTGGTGGTTGAGGCACATCTCTGCTCGGGAAACGCTCACTGAGGTGGCGTAAGAATTTGAGGTGGCTGATGTGGAACACTAGATGGATTGTAATGTAACCCAGTAGTTGGAATGTTACAATTACAGGTGGTGACATCTTCTCAATCCTGGTTAGTCCAAACCACTTTTGTTTGAACTTCGCACAGTCATATCCTTGGAAGTAGACACGATGTGATGATGTTGTGCGCGGAGGTAAGGAGGACATAATCACTAACATGCAAGGTAGAGGTGATTTGATGCTCATTCGCTACTAACTTCATTCCTGTCTACGTCAATAAGGGCGTCTGGTAGGTATCACCTTGGACTCTCTAAAATTATTCTCATATTATGCCAATGATTGTTATCCCTTGATCTTTCAATTTGATTTTAATGTTTTACAGGGTGATCGAATTGGATACTTTGTTTCATTCATTGAATTTTTTGGAATACAAAAATAACTCCTTCAAAGAATGGTCGAATTCTCGGGTTCATCTAACAAGTCTATCCCGAACTTATTGTGAGCTGTCTAAAAATATGAGTGGTCGATCGCGTAGAATGATTAGTGTTCAGGTTACCTCGACAGGATTTCGGGTTTTGGTGAGCCAGATTTTGGTACTTTGATCCCAAAAAGTGTGTGCTCAAGACACGTTAGAAGCGCGCACGACAGAAGCTTAACACAATTTATTTGCACGGCACCAACATTTAGGAACAAAGAAGACGTGAGCACGACCAGTCGTCGAATTCAAGGATCCAAATTTTCATGAATTCGATGAAATAGGAACACCAAAATATTGCAAAACACAAAAATCTCGTCTAATTCATGGAACAAATAATTAGGACAAATGAAAACTCTGGATTCGTAGTTGGGGGGTATGTTGCTAAAACACTACAAACAAGTCGGGTTGGCGGTAGTTTATCCTAAACCACCTCAAAAAGGTTTTTTGTTGCTATAGAGGTTACGAAGTTGTATGCGTGCTTGACAATCAACAGCTTGACCCCTCGATTAGCTTACAAAGAATTTGAAACAGTTGTTTGAGCGTCTTAGTGGTGTGCTTAGCTAGCATGTCAGCATGGGGATGTATAATCGATTGACGAAACTACCATTGAAAGTCATTAGCCCTCGCCACAATCTTTCGGTGAAGATTTATCCCAGTCACTAGTGATGGAAGAGGGAAATTTAGACGAAGAGGTTTAGGAATAGGTATATTTGTTCCTCATATGTGACCATGGTTGTGGCAATGAAGTGAAACATCTTCAAATAACCAATGGGCCACAAGTATTACGTAAAATCCCTAGGGAAAACACGTGCAAAATCCATGAAAACATCCGATATTGGTTCTTTTGGTACTGGTAGCGGTTGAAGCAGTCCTTGGAGTGCAGTTCATCGCGACTTATGGCATCGACACATGATGTAAGTTTTGTAGATGTTATTTACATCAGGTTGCATCTTGTCGCTGGAGTAGTGCTTCACAAATTTCTTCAGTGACTTCGCCAAAGAGTCCACCTGGATGGGTGTCATGACACCCCTCCAATAGAATGTCTCAACATTTGTCGCTAGGTGGCATGAGGATCTAGCAAGCTAATCATGGTCGTTAGTACGGGTCGTTGAACCAGAATTTGGTTTGGGTGTATCCATTAAACTATTCGTAACCTTTTAAAAGGAGACACACAATTTACGGGCTTTGTTCGATGAGTAACTAACGATTTTGGTCATCAAAGCTAGTTGTGAACTTGGATCATCCGCCGGATATGTTTTCTAGATGGGTGCTTGATGTCGCAGTCAATTTTTTTTCACTAGCTCAAATTGAGTAGAGTCTTGAGATAAATTAGTGTGTTGTGGTCCATATAGATGACACACCGTCAGCATCTAGATGGCACTGCTATGTCTTAAATGCATGCACGATTGCCAATATTTCTTTCTCATGCAGTGTGTTTTTTGCTATGGTCCACGTACATTGTTTCACCTATATACAACATTTCTGACCAGTCACCCCTAAAAAATACACTATCGTTACCATGTACAGTACAAGTGCACATGCATAAGAAGGTGGCAAAAAAGTTCAAATAATTTATGGAAAAAGCCTTTCACAATCCACGTCAGGAATAGATTTAAAATATCATGTGCTTTGAATGCATTACGAAGTTTCAAGAAAGTCGCATTGAAACATGAAAACTATAGAAGTAGCTTCTACACAACTTATCAGATTGAAAGAAACGATTCTCATAATTTGTGCTCAAAGACAAAAATATCACGTTTTTCTTTTCTCTACGATACCGAAAAGAGGAATAAATGTGTATGTTACGTAACAGCAAATGCCAGTATTTTTCTCGGCACCATGTTCAAATATACTCGCGCGACAGCAAGATGTAATCGAATGCAACATTTCAACTATAGCCTGCTGTAAGTATATTTTAAGTAAATAGGGATCTGTTCAGTTCATTGACTTTAACATTATTTTTGTTACAAATGTTTACATTCAACAGTCACACGCATCGATAGACACTCTTTGAGCATGTACATGCACGCATTATGATGTCGAGTTGTCAAAGGAACTGATAAGAAGGCCCAACAACACATGTCAACTGTTAAGAATGTACAATTTAGTGATGGAAAAAATTCACATCGCAATGGAGAGGATGTCATAGACCAAGTCAAATTGATATTGGAAACTACTTCTAGACCACCGGTTGCAACGAGAGATTTTCACATCTAGTGCATGCGGTCAACATTTCCTATAGTTCATGTGGCATTAGCTTGGGAAGATGGAAATTTTCTTGCAAAGAAAACATCTCTTATGCGATCCCTTCCTAATTAGCTGGTCTTGGTTTCTGAAACTTGAATACATGATATTGAACCATCCAAATGGACATCGATCAATGAGTGTCGTCGTGGTTTCAGGCAGTGTTCACCAGTGAGCAATTGTCGCGCGAATTGCACACTTCACTGAATTCATCGACCAATAAATTGGTCCAATACATTCTTCGCTTGGAGGGGGGTTGTCGGGGACAAAATATAGGTGCCATCAATAGCAGAGCCCCCCTCCCCCAGCAAATGTTAATGTGGTGAATGTATCTAGCAGTGTATCAGGAGGCTCCCATCGTAAGTTCACAAATGGATCTCGTAGACATAAATTACTTGGAAAAAAACTTTAATGTAAACGTACGTGTGTGCTTTTAGATCACCATATACATGTGACGATACAGTACCCGTGTTTTGTAAGGATGGTGAAAGGGGGGGAGGAGGTGCTTGTTGCTCGTATTTTTTATCATGCCACACGATCATATGCGTTTTCGTACGAGTGTTGTTTGCCTTAGAAAAATTACCACAAATAGGAACATAAACAACATATGCGTATTTGCTTTAAGTTTGCATTGTCAACTTGAACAATCTTTGTCCATCCATATAGACTCATCGTTGGACAAAACAAGCACGAATGTTCATTTTGTAGTGTTCACCAGTGTACAAGTTTCTCTCATTTCTCATACTTCACAAAATTCACATCCCGATATAGTCGCCTAATACACACTTACTGTTTGGAGGGGGGTCCGGACATGAGGATTGATGTCTGTTGAGCCACCTCCCCCCTCCCAAAGCCAAAAGTGTACGAGGTGGATGTATGTGGATGTGAATACGAGGGGGGTGAACAACGATACACAAATGTATTTGATTGAGAGAGGTTGCAAAAGAAACGACACATCGTTGTTTTTGCGCATGCATCTTTGAACTTGTTGAAAACGCCTCGGGATACACTATACGATACACCCACCTAATACAACACGGGGGAGGGAGGGAGGGTGGAGGCGGGGCCTAAACTTTGCTTGGTATAGCAAATGCACAAATATCATAATAGACTCGCAACAAGCGCGAGTGACATCGGAATACACAGTTGAACAACTTTGCCAATAATTTAGAATGACCTCAAATGGACTTTCTTGTTTTGGTTATCTTCTTTGTAATAATTCTACAATGTTTTTCATTCATTGTACTCCAGTAATTTGGATGTTACATGCATAAAATTTAAACATCAACAAAAGTATTCTTCTATGCACCTTACTTTCATTGAAGCTTCTGTCTTTTGCATACTCCGATACTCTCTTTGAACAGTGTAACGTGATTAACCATACCTCATATATGACCAGTTGTTCTCTACCACCATTGACTAGAAGGAGAACGGCTCCTATTGCTTTATTAGATGCATCAATGGCCATGATATAGGCCACTTTAGGATGCCTCATGAGAAATTGTTTCTCATACTGAACGCTTCTTGCTCACTATCTCTCCAAATATATGGTAGGCTATGTTGCTTCTTGCTTTGCTGCCAGTGGTCTCTCTCTTTTGGGTCATGAGCCCACTATCGTTAGGGAGGCTCATGAGGCCATAGTCTCATCTCTCTAGGAGACGTCGATGTAGGAGGTGTTGAGGGCCATGCGGGAGCATGGAGTGTACGAACTAGTCGAGTTGTCATCCGGTCGCAATGTTGTCTTAGCATATTGGGTCTTTCCACACAAGTTGAAGCCAAACAATGTTGTCGATCATTACAAGGCACATCACATAATCAAGGGTTTGTAAAAAATCCCTTGCATGGACTTTGACGAGACGTTTGTACCCGTTGGGAGCTATACCACTTCTTGTGCTCTTCTTAGTTTGGTGGCACACCACGACTCGGAGCTTGTGCTGATGGATGTGAACAATGCTTTCTTGCATGGTACCTTGCTTGGGGATATGCACATGGTCCAGCCACCTGATCTCTCGATGTCACCAACAAGGGTTGGTGCTTGCGCAAAGCTTTGTATGGATTGAATCTGTTGCCTCGATGTTGGAACCTGGAGATTATCGCCACATTTGAGAGGGATGAGTACGGACGCAGTTGGTTGAACCTGCTTTGTTCCTTAGTCCTCCATCATCCCTCTTATTTTTGTTCTTGTCTATGTTGATGATCTGCTCATTGCCTCCTGACTCCCTTTGTTGTGCAGTCGGTGAAGTCTCCGTTACAGTCTGTCTACAAGATGAAGGATCCTAATCCTGCTCGAGTGTTGGTATTGAGCTTGAAAGGGTCCGTCCTAATCGAACATTGCATGTGCATCAGGTCGCCTAAAATTGCAGTGTTGGTGAGATTTTTGCTTCCTTGCTTGCAATGACTCCATCGGTCACCACACTGATGACCCCAGCTGGTCAGAAGCTTCTAAAAACACCTGATCTGACTCAGCTTGGGAGAGAAATCAATGTCATCGGCTATCTTCGTGACAATGGCTCCTTGACATATCTTGTGAACCGAGGGGCGCCCGGCGTGACGGTCACACGCCGAGCCCTTGGGAAGAACCTCCCAACCCTCGACCCCTTGGTGTGTGGGCCAACCCTTGAGATGTCGCACGACCCTCTCCTAGCAGCAAGACCGCTGCTAGTGATCGAGGTTCCCGCCGTGCGACTCTCCCGGCGGCGTTTGCACCAAGGTGCGCTGCGGAAGACTTGTAGGATCGAATGGACGTGTGCGAGGTAATGCTTGGAACACAAGGAGAGTTGAGCAAGGAATGAATCCTTAGACTTGATAGATCAGTACAAGGAAATGTACAAAGTCTCTGGGTAAGATTGGCATGCCTAGAACAACCCCTAGGCTTCCTTATGTACCAGCCCCTATGAGCCAGCCGAAATCTACTCAGCGCCTCGAATCCCTCTATCGAGGCGCAATCATGAAAATAACACATGCATCATGTAGTACGCGTCACGAGCTTTCCAACGCACCAAAGAACGCCTCAATCCGTAAAGAAGCGGCTAAGTTATGGCCGTTTGAGTGCTCCACGCGTGACGGCCGCTGGCAGCACCGCCAGCGGTGGTCACGGCCGCCCGAAGCGCCCTTGCTTGCGAATGCAGCTCCAGCCGCCATCCCGAATCGCCCATGGACCCCAATGAACCTTGTCTCATTGGCTAAGCGTCCATCCAGGGGCGCTTCGGCTGCAGTGGGCGAGAAAGTCGCTCCGCCGTGCTCAGGGTCGAACCGGTACATCTCTTGTTTTCTGGAGGTGCGCCTCCCACCTTTGCACGGCCGTATCTTTCTCGTCCCTGCACCGAATGACCCGGTTCTTAGGTCGATTTCGCACGGTTTTTCACGTAGAATACAATGGGAGCATCAAAGCATGCATCTGACTTCAGCATGATGACGTAATCACCGCCTCGACCGGCGGCTCCCATAACATCACCCCCCCCCTCCGAGGGCGCACCGTCCCGGTGCGCTCCTGGTACGCTCGGAGGACCGTGTTGACAGCACCGCCCCTGTGGAAATCGGCTTCGGGGACCCAGCAGTTGTGCTCAGGCCCATAGCCGAGCCATTGCACCAGGTACTACCACCCGTTACCGCGCCGACGGTGCCCGAGTATCTTCTCCACCACATACTCCTCTTCCCCCTCCACCAAGACCGGTGGGGGAGGGGTCTGTCCCCGCGCCGCGAACTGTGCATCCGGCTCCTTGTAGGCCTTGAGAAGAGAAGCGTGGAACACGGGATGGATCCCATAGTGGTCCGGCAGCTCCAACTCGTAGCTCACCGCGGACCGCTTCTCCTTGACCGGAAAAGGGCCCACCCACCGGGGCTTGAGCTTGTCGCTGCCCACCCCCGCCAGCTGCAGGTTCCGCGAGCTCAGCAGCACCTGTTGTCCCACCGAGAACTGCTCGGTTTTCCGGTGCTTGTCCGCTTGCCGCTTCATCTGCTGCTGTGCCTTGTGTAGCGCCTCGCGTACACCGTGCTACACCTCTGTGAAGTCACTTGTAAACTGCTGCACCGCGGGTAGGTCCGACCCTGTTGCCATGTCTGAGGGACATGCAGGCTGCACCCCATACACTACCTCAAAGGGAGACCGTCCCGTAGAGGCATGCACTGCTGAGTTGTAGGCAAACTCAGCCACCGGGAGCTTGCATTCCCATCCCTCGCCATCCGGCTCCAAGATCCCCCGTAGTAGCTGCTCCATGGTCTGATTGGTGCGCTCAGTTTGGCCATCCGTTTGGGGATGATAGGCCGACGAAAGAGCCACACGGGTGCCCAGCTTCTTGAAGAGTTCCTCCCAAAACTGGGAGGTGAAGCGCGGGTCGCGGTCCGAGACCATGCACTTTGGCACCCCGTGCAGTTTGATGACGTGTTGCAAGAGGAGTTGAGCCGTCTCCGTTGCCGTGACCTTCTCCGCACATGGAATAAAGTGCGCCATTTTGCTGAACCGGTCCACCACCACCAGCACCATGGTGTTGCCCGTTGCATTCCGTGGAAGACCCCCCACAAAATCAAGTGAGATGTCCGTCCACGGACGTTCCGGCACCGGTAGCGGCTGCAGCTCCCCTGGCGCCCGTGCCCTCCGCGACTTGATTCGTTGGCACGTGTCACAGCTGCTCACGTACTCGTTGCAATCTGCTCCCATCGTCGCCCACCAATATTGGCGCGCAAGCGTCTTGAAGGTCTTGTCGTGGCCAAAATGACCACTATAGTGCGAGTCGTGCGCCTCCTCCAGCAACGCCTGTCGCAAAGACGCACTTCGCGGCACCACAATCTGGTTCCCCTTCTCCCGCCGCCAATACTGGCCGTCCCACTTGCATCCCTTCACCGTACTCCCGGCAAAGTCCTCGTCCTCCGCATACCCGTGTGCAAACAGGCTGCGGATGATTGGAGATCCCGCGAGCACCGTGATCGCATGCACGCCCATGTCCGGGCGACGCAAAAGCGGGTCCGCTGGGTTGATCCTCCCTGGTTTGTACTGGATCTCGTAGTCGAAGCCACCCTCCAGTAGCTCCATCCACCGTGCTTGATGACGACTCAGGTTCGGCTGCGACTTGAGGTACTTGATCGCGTAGTGGTCCGTGTGCACCACACACCGACGGGCGTCAAGGTAGCACCTCCATTGCTTGAAGGCCTGGACCACCGCGAGCATCTCCTTCTCATGGATCGGGTAGTTTAGCTCAGTCCCTTTCAGCTTCTTGGAGTAGTACGCGATGGACTGCAACCCCTTCCCTTGGTCCTGCATCAGCACCCCGCCGATCGCATAGTCGCTTGCGTCCGTTGCCAACACGTACTCCTTGCTCGTGTCCGGATGCACCAATACCGGGGCTTGGCACATGGCAGCCTTCATTGCACCGAAGGCTTGCCCCTCATTCGCACCCCACTTCCATTGGCGTCCCTTCTTGAGCAAGTCTGTCAAGGGTGCTCCCATTGCCGCGTGCCCCCAGATAAACCTCCGGTAGTAGTTCGTTAAACCCAGAAAAACCTGGATGTCACGCACGCACGCCGGCTCTGGCCACTCCTTCACTGCTTCCACCTTTTTTGGGTCCATGCGGATTCTCCTCCCGCTGACAATGTGCCCGAGGAACTCCACCTCCTGCTTGGCGAATTCACACTTGCTGAGCTTGGCAAATAGTTACTCCTTTCTCAGCACTTCCATCACCGTCCGCAGGTGCTCTTGATGCTCCTCCATCGTCCGCGAGTAGACAAGGATGTCGTCGAGGAAGACGACCACAAACTGGTCCAAGTAGGGGTGGAACACCGGTTCATCAACGCCATGAACGTAGCAGGAGCATTCGTTAGCCCAAAAGGCATCACGAGATACTCAAAATGTCCATAGCGCGTCCGAAACACGGTTTTTTCCACATCCTCCTCCGCAATGCGGATTTGGTGATACCCCGACCTTAGGTCCAGTTTGCTGAAGACACGCGCGCCTCGAAGCTGGTCGAACAACTCCTCGGCCCGTGGCAACGGGTAGCGATTCTTCACCGTGATGTTGTTGAGCGCCCGGTAGTCCACGCACATCCGCAGCTCTCCTGATTTCTTCTTGACGAACAGCACCGGCGCAGCGTACGGAGACACCGACGGCCGAATGAAGCCTTGGTCCACCAACTCCCCCAACTGCTTCTTGAGCTCCGCAAGCTCCGCGTCGCTCATGCGGTTGTAAGACCACACCGTTGGTGACGACCCTGACACCAACTCAATTTTGTGGTCAATGTCGCGTTGTGGTGGCAGCCCCTTCGGTAACTCCTCCGGAAAAACGTCCCCGAACTCCTTGAGCACCTCCCAAACACCGGGAGGCAACTCTGGAGCTCCTGCGCCTTCCCCCGGCTGCCCCCCTGCTGCTTCGACCACTGCAATCTGCTGCTCTGCTGCTTGTTGTGGACGCACCCATGCCAAGTAAACCTGGCCACCCTTGCGTTCGCACCGCTTGAGCTGCTGCAAGTTGAAGACGCGCAGCTGCTTTCCCGCTTCCGCCACTTCCGACTCCTTCCTCTCACCCCGCCACAAAGGCAAAGTGATATTTTTCCCGCCCGCCTTCACGACCACCCGGTTGCACCTCCAATCCACCTCCGGATTCCAAGCGTGCAACCAATCCCGGCCGATCAAATAGTCGTACTCATCCATAGGGCAAGTGTGGAACTCCATGTCACACACCAACTCACCCATACGGACTTTGTGCTTGACGAGAGGCCTGCCGCACTACACCACTCCGGACACCTGCCGCGCCTTGGCCGACGTCCCCGGCTGCCGTGCAAGTTCCAACCTCGTCGCCAACCTGTCGTTGAAGAAGCTATGGCTTGCGCCGCCGTCTAGCAGCCCACGTAGCTACCTCCGACCCTTGAAACTCCCCTCCGGAATCTCAAGAACCAGCTCCAGGATGATCCCTGGAAACTGCCGGGTCTCACCTTCATTCCGCAACAACACTTGAGGCAGCTCCTTAATCGGCAAAAGCCTTTCAGGGCTGGTGGTGTCCCTTGCGGACGAAAGACTTGCAGCAGTAGGTTGTCCCCTCCTCACTGCTGCTGCCCGTTTCCCTGCTGTGCCTTGCGCTTGGGGCAATCCCGCTTGCGATGACCCTCCTCACCACAAGCCCAACACTTGCCTCTCGGTCCTTGCTGTCCGCCCGCGCCCCGCTATCCGGCTTGGATTGCATCCATCTCCATGGGCACAGCCTGACCCAGCTGCTCCACCCGTGGTTGTGTTGCATAGCTGGTCCGGCACGCATTGTAGCTTACCGCGTCTATGCGCTCCGCCGTCGAGACCAACTCCGCAAAGGTCCGCAACCCGAGCACCGCGAGTTCACGTTGGACGTGCGGCTTCAGGCTGTCATGGTAGCGGTCGTACGCCTCCGCGTCCGAGAGGTCGTCAATCTGTGCCGCCAAGGCCATGAAGCATGTAGTGTATTCCTGGACCGATCCGCCTTGCTTGACGTGCTTGATCTTGTCACGTACGACTCGGCTGCCGTTGAGGAGGTCGAAACGCGCCTGGAGCATCGTCTCGAATTGCTCCCACGTCTCTGGCTTCTCCGTCAACGCCCGCACACCGAGCTGCACTTCCCGCCCCAGCGGTAGACCTAGCAACGGCTGAAGCCGTGGCCCGGCCCCCAGCCCATCCGGCAACCCAGCGGCGTTCCGCCGGCACAATGCCGACCACCACTGCAGCGCCATTCCCCGGAGTATCGTAGGCGCATACTCCAGTCTTGTAGCATCTTCTCCCACGGGAACGCCCAACGCCGTGAAGTATGAGTTCACCATGAAGAGCCACTCCCTTGCACTGCCCTTGCCGGTGTAGAACTCCGGCTCCTTTGGCTTGGGCCGCCGAAAGGCAGGTGCGGATGCCAATGCGACACCCCCCAACGCACTGCTCCCTTGGCCGACGTACCTCGCCTCAACCTCCGCACGCAGCTACTGGTTCTCTTGACGCAACTCGTCAAGAGCATGCCGGATCTCCTTCATGAGGTAGGCCTGGTCGTATGCCGCTGCCGCCATGTTCCGGTTGTGACGAAAAAATCCTGGCCAAACGCAGTTGTGGCAGATCTGCTGCCTCCCTTGGGTCCGCGCAAAGCCGAGCGAACGTCCACGTGCTCTGATACCAAATGTGAACCGAGGGGCGCCCGGCGTGACGGTCACACACCGAGCCCTTGGGAAGAACCTCCCAACCCTCGACCCCTTGGTGTGTGGGCCAACCCTTGAGATGTCACACGACCCTCTCCTAGCAGCAAGACCGCTGCTAGTGACCGAGGTTCCCGCCGTGCGACTCTCCCGGCGGCGTTTGCACCAAGGTGCGCTGCGGAAGACTTGTAGGATCGAATGGACGTGTGCAAGGCAATGCTTGAAACACAAGGTGAGTTAGGCAAGGAATGAATCCTTAGACTTGATAGATCAGTACAAGGAAATGTACAAAGTCTGTGGGTAAGATTGGCATGCCTAGAACAACCCCTAGGCTTCCTTATGTACCAGCCCCTATGAGCCAGCCGAAAGCTACTCAGCGCTTCGAAGCCCTCTATCGAGGCGCAATCATGCAAATAACACATGCATCATGTAGTACGCGTCACGAGCTTTCCAACGCACCAAAGAACGCCTCAATCCGTGAAGAAACGGCTAAGTTATGGCCGTTTGAGTGCTCCACGCGTGACGGCCGCTGGCAGCACCGCCAGCGGTGGTCACGGCCGCCCGAAGCGCCCTTGCTTGCGAATGCAGCTCCAGCCGCCATCCCGAAGCGCCCATGGACCCCAATGAACCTTGCCTCATTGGCTAAGCGTCCATCCAGGGGCGCTTCGGCTGCAGTGGGCGAGAAAGTCGCTCCGCCGTGCTCAGGGTCGAACCAGTACATCTCTTGTTTTCTGGAGGTGCGCCTCCCACCTTTGCACGGCCGTATCTTTCTCGTCCCTGCACCGAATGACCCCGTTCTTGGGTCTATTTTGCACGGTTTTTCACGTAGAATACAATGGGAGCATCAAAGAATGCATCTGACCTCAGCATGATGACGTAATCACCGCCTCGACCGGCGGCTCCCATAACATATCTTGCCACCACAATACGCAAAGATGTTGCATTTGCTATTAATTGCCTAGAAGAGTTCTCTCGGTGTCCACTACAGCGTCATCTTGAGGTTTCATTGCATGTTGTTTGATAAGAAGTCTTGGCAACACGTGTTGGGTTGTGCTACCGAGCACATCCCTCCATAATTGTTGAAGGCTACAGCGATAGCGACTAGGAACATGATGCATGCACTCGATCGCGCTATGTCTTCTTGGTTGGAGGCACTTTCGTGTCGAGGAAAAGCGGCAAGGAGGGTTGTGTTTTCTGCACCTCTAGCATAGCTGAGTATGTTGTGTTTGGCTTTGGTACATGTGAAAGTGTCTGGTTGTGCCGTCTCTTGCTGCAGTTACATGTCTTCATTTGCTGCATCACTCTGCGTTGTGACCACAAAAGCACGAAGGCAACCGGTGAAAATCACAGTATGCACCACTCTGACCAAGCATATCAAAGTTGAGCACCACTTTGTTTGTCAATGCATTGCCACCATAGTTGTGAAGGATGTCTGGGTGGACACACGCTCTCAACGGACTAATGTCTTGACCAAAGCTTTTAGCTGTGGTTTGTTCAAGTTTTATGTGCATGCAGCTAGTTTGACAGGTGTACCTTTAAATGGAAACAATGTTGCACTAGTCTAGACAAGACCATTTTCTGTTGCCTCACGCACTTTGATTAAAGTGTGTGGTCAGCTGCGTCCAGACTTAGTGCCTGAGCAGCATTGGCTGCTCAGCTGCGAGAGGGAAAACTTGCACCCAACACTTTGCACCAGAACTGCAAATAAAAGTGAGCAATAGCTGAGTTAGCAGCAAGAATGAGGTGTGGTGAGAGACCTCTCCCAGAATAACCTAGGCCCTCACCTATGTGACGCTTGTCAAATGCACAGTTTTCTGGCTTGAGGGGTTTTCTTGGTGAGCCCTACCACACGACCGACAGCCCCAAACCTGGGTGTCGTCTGCTCTTCCTGAAAACTGGACATACAAAAAAATGCATGCTACAAACGCAGTCGTGCAGTCAGAATTGACAAGAAAATTCACAGATCAAGGTTATGGCTACCTGAACCTTGGCAAACTATACGCTACTCAGAGCAATCACCTATGACTGTCAGTGGCATGAGTAACGGTGGCTGCTCCCGATGGAGCTGGACGCGCATTTGTTGGTTTTTCCGCATCTCTCATTATGCTCTGTTGTGTCCTCCCGGCTTGTGTACATTGGCGTACAGATGACTGACGGCGAGACTTGACGCTGCTGGAGTGTCGTCCGGTGGAGCCGACGTACGCTGAGGCCTACAAGTAGTTCGTTGGAGCCTCCTCCGTGCATCAACGTGCTCAGATCCATCGGCAGGCCTCCTTGGCGATCGAGCCGCTGGCGGTCACTACCACCGTAGAGGCTATCTGCGTGCATGCAGTGCTGGATCTGACTGTGCTATTGGGTCTGCAGCGTCATGCTCTGCCTAGGGTCCATGTTTCATGTTGCGTGGCAATGCTTGGCACAATGGACCACTATAGGCACTGCCTGGGATCGAGCAGTCATAACTCTTTGCTACTATTTTTCTAGCTGTTTCTGACCGCACGACTGCGTTTGCAATGTTGGTATTATGGTGTGGTCAAGTTTGGACGCAAAACGGACGACGCCTGGGTTTTGGGCTGTTGGCCGTCTGGCAGGGCTCAACGAGAAAACCCTGCCTGCCAGAAAATAGGTATAGGACTATTTTCTGATAGGCTGGTTATCCGAGTAACAAGCTCTACAGAGCTAGGGGGGGAGCTAGAACTTGGAGTGGCCTCCCATTGTTGTTCATTCTTCACTCCGAATCACTTACTTCCAGTTTTCAGCTGCTTTCTGGCGCTAACACCGGCGCGTGCACTTTTGATTAACAAACCCAGAGCATCCAGAATTAGACTCTAGAGTTGCGGGCTAAGGGGGCAGCAGACTAAGCAACGAGCGTGGAAGCCCGCACGCTACATCGACAATGCTGCTGTCCCAACCTGCTGCTTAGTATTTCAAGTTCTACCAAGTTGGAGATACACACGTGGAGATGGAAACTACGCCTCTCACAACGATGCGACGTCCCTCCATCGCTCAATGCCAGTCGTCGTCAATGTCCGCTCAGTCAGTCATCTGCATGAGCATGTACACTAGCCGAGAGGTCACAACACAGAGCAGTGAGATAGTGCATATGAAAATCACAACACCTTTTGCTCCTGACCGAGCCTCATTGTCGTTGCCCTCTTGTGACCTTGTTATGTACTCTGTCACAACACCATTTGTGTGACTCTCGTATTGTCTCTTGTCACTTGTGTGGTTCTTCGTCTGCGGGCTGAGGTGGGTGTTAGTATTAGTGCTCCAGTGCTAATTTACTAGTACACTACATACTATCCACTGGTCTCTACACACACATACTTGTGTAGGAGATTGGACGATCAGCTGGAAACTGTTCTAGTGCACAGGTTGGGGCAGCTGCGTTGTCCATGCAGAGTGCGGGCTTCCACGCTCGTTGCTTAGTCTGCTGCCCCCTCAGTCTGTCGCTCTAGAGTCAAAGTCTGAGTGCTCTGGGTTTGTTACTTAGAGACGTGCGCGCCAGTGTTAGCGCCAAAAAGCAGTTGAGAACTGGAAATGACTGATTAAGAACTGAGAATAAGACACAATTGGTGACCCCTCCAAGATGTAGCCTCCCCCAGCTCTGTAGAGCTTGTTACTCAGTTCACCAGCCAGTAAAAAAATAGCTCTATTTTCAGGCAGGCAGGTTTTCTTGGTTAGCCCTGCCAGATGGCCGAAAGCCCAAAACCCGGGCGTCGACCGTTTTGCATGAAACCTGGACCATACAATAAAACGGTACAAATACACCCGTGCGGTCAGAATCAGCTAGAAAAATACTAGTGAAGAGTTATAGCTGCCTAAACCCTGGCGGCGTCTACTCTAGTCCCGGGTACCAACAGTGCCCGGAAGTCATGAAACTTGGACCCTATGCATGATACAGCGCTGCAAATGCAACAGTGCAGTCAGACAGAACATTGGACGCCTGTAGACAGCAAAAGCAGCGGCAGAGAATGCCGGCAGCACGACTGCCGAGGAGGTCCGCCGATGGAGCTGAGCACGTAGAAGAGAGGAGGAGGCTCCAGCGAACCGTGTGTAGACCTCAGCGTGCGTCGGCTCCACCAGACGACACTCTAGCAGCGTCGCGTCTCACCGTCATTCACATGCATGCCGATGTGCACAAGCCGGGAGAAGACAACAGAGTACAATGAGAGATGTGTGAAAACCAACACGATCATGGTTGCCTTACAAATTAGGTGGTCCTCTGAAAACTCCAGTTCTATGGCAATACTGTCATTTTCAACCATTTGGATAATATAGGGCTTGTTCCGATGGACAAGCCAGCAGCTTGTTGATTTATCCCATGTACATGTATTGTTGCATAAAGCTCAAATGGTAGCACGCCCATGACCAAGGTAGCAGCTTCCGAAAGGATGCCCGGTGGGAGGGATTTCTTGGTTTTTGCGCATCCTCATTGTGCTCTGTCGTGTCCTGCCGGCTTGTGTACATCGGCGTGCACATGACTGACGGCGAGACTTGTCGCTGCTCGAGTTTCGTCTGGTGGAGCCGACGCACGCTGAGGCTGGGCTGCCGGCAGTCACTGCCACCGCAGATGCTGTCTCCATGCGTCAGGCGCTGGATCTGACTGTACCATTGCGTCTGCAACGTCATGCTCTGCCTAGGGTCCATGTCTCATGTTGTGTGGCACTGTTTAGCATCATGGACCATCATAGGGACTGCCTGGGTTCGGTCAGCCATAACTCTATGCTGCTATTTTATTAGCTGTTTCTGACCACACGATTGTGTTCGCAACGTCCGTATTATGGTATGGTCCAGTTTTCAGGCAAAACGGACGACGTCCGGGTTTTGGGCTGTCGACCGTCTCGCACGACTCACCGAGAAAACCCTGCCTGCCAGAAAATAGGTCTAGGTCTATTTTCTGATTGGCTGGTTAGCTGAGTAACAAGCTCTACACAGATGGAGGGGAGCTAGAACTTGGAGGGGTCTCCCATTGTTGCTCGTTTTTTATTCCTAATCAGTCACTTCCAGTTTTCAGCTGCTTTCTGGTGCTAACACTGGCGCGCGTGTTTCTGAGTAACAAACCCAGAGCTTCAAGACTTTGACTTTAGAGCAGCAGGCTGAAGGGGCAGCAGACTTAAGCAACGAGCGTGGAAGCCAGCACGCTGCATCAACAACGCTGCTGCCCCAACCTGGTGCCTAGCCTTTCCATTTTGGTATCTAAGCTAGAGCGTAGCAGTAGCAGCAGAAGACTAGCGTACATGAGCCAGACAACGCATGCGGACCTCCATACGCGCCAGTGCAAGGGAAATGCTGGTGGATTCTTTTCGGCAGCATTGACCCGCCTGGTGGCGGCGTCAGATTTTTTTCCCACGGCCATTTGGCCAGGGGAAATGCTGCCGGATTTTTCCGGCAAGACTGACCCCCACGCCTGACGCGAGGAGGTCAGCGGCAGGCCGCGTCTAACACCTGCGAACGACGACACACGCGGCAACTTCACCCAGGTGTAGTGACTGGCACCTACGAATAGTAGCAGCAGCCTATAGCAGCAGCAACAGCAAGCAACAGAAGCGAGCAGTGGCATCAACAACCAGCAACAGCTGCGTGCAGTAGTAGCAATCGGCAACAGCAACAGCTCGCAACAGCCCACAGCAACAAGTAGCAACGGTGGCCAACAACAGTAGCTCGCAGCAGCAGTAGTAACGGTAGCGAGCAGCAGCAGCAGTAGCGAGTAGTAGCAGCAGTAGCGAGTAGCAGCAGCAGCAAGCTATAATAGCCGCAACAGTAATCAACAGCAAGCAACAGCAATAGTAGCAGCCGGCTGTAGCAGTAGTAGTAGCGAGCAGCTGTAGGCAGCAAGCCAGCAGCGGCTACTGCTGCTTGCAGCCCCTAACTCGCCGCGAGCAGCGGGCTGCAAGCAGCGAGCCCGATGCTTGCTGCGAGCAACGAAATGCTGGTAGCGAGCAACGAGTTCGCTACTTGCAGCCCATTTCCCATAACGAGCAGCAAAGCTCATTGTGACAAACGAAAGAAAAAAAAAGCAGGAGAAAAATATCCCCCACCCCAGCAGCAGCCGCCATAGTTGCTATAGTAGCCACAGCAGCCACAACAGCACGCAGCAGCAGCAGTATTTGCTGCTACAACAGCAGCCGTAGCAGCAACAGTAGTAGCAGCAGGTGTACTTGTAGCAGCCGCAGCAGTAGCAGTGGCAAGCAGTGGCAACGGCAGCAACAGCAGCAGCAACGGCATCAGCAACAGTTTCCGCTACAGCCGTGCAACAGAGGCCCCAACAACGGCCGCTATTGACGTCAGCATCCCGCCACTGACGTCACTACTGACGTCATCAACAAAAAATGGGAAGGGGGAGAAGAAACTCTACTGCAATAGCCTTGCAGATAACGCGGAGGCAGCTGCTGATGTCAGCCATTCTGGATTGACGTCTCTGTTTACATCAGTAGTACACAAAAAAGAAACAAAAACAAAGAGAGGGGACACCAAAACCCACCATGGCTAACAACCCCATTGGGGAGGGGTCCTCCTCCATTGGGTGGATCCCCAGCCCCCCTTTCCTATAGTAGCTGCAGTAGTAGTAGCAGCAGCAGTCCACAGGCCTCGTCGTCGGCACCCCTGACCCCCTGGCTGTCATTCAGGAACAACTCGCCGCCTTAACGCAGCAGCTTGCAGCACTGCAGCCACTTGCCTCACAGACTCCCACCAGTGCCCCACCACCGTTCATTCCTCCTGGACACGCCAACCCTGATGTGTCCGCTGCCATGCATTACCTGGCATAGCAGCAGACTCAGCGCCAGCGGCAGACAGTGACCTCCGTCCTTGGCACCACTCTGGATGCTGGCCGCAGGCAAAAGGACTTTGAGACGCCACCCCAGACACTTCAGGCAGTCAAGCAGTTCTGGAGTTGGGAGCTCAACTATCACATTTGGGCATAGGGTGAAGGCTTGTGGGCCTATTACAACCTCCCGCACAACTCCACTCAGGCTGACCAGCTGTATGACGCTGGTCGCGCCGTACGCGCCCTCGTCCCCGTCGCTCCTCCAGCTTCCCGCCTAGCCCTAGTACCCTTTATCGGTGACTTCACCATTGGCGGCACACCAGACCCTGCAGCCACGTGGCATGTCCTCACCCGTCCCCATCGCTTGTCCAGCGAGGCTGAGACAAGCCATCTACTTGGGGAGTTAAACTCCATCCACATGGGGGAGACCGAGGCAGTCACCACGTACTGGCAGCGGTCTGAGGATATCCTCCATTGCCTAGGCACCTTTGCTCCACTCCCTTTGGATGTGCTCCTCACCATCAAGCGTGGTGCCACCAATGCGTACGCGGACGTCTTTGTGCACTACTCCCAGAATATCCTCTCTACCATGGTGGCCCAGGGCACCCTCATGTCCTTGGCATACGAGCTCTTCCTCAGGATTGAGAAAGCTCGTTTAGAGTCCTGCCTCCAGTGCACAGAGGCCCTTGCCTCCCCTGCCATCGCTTCAATGGCCGTCGCTTCCCCCACAGTAGCTACCTCCATCAACTCCTCGTCGCCGGAGAAGAAGAAGAAACAGAGCAAGAAGGACAAGGGTCAGTAGTAGCAGCAACAGCAGTTGATTGGGCCAAGCGATGGTGGCTCGGTCTGCCACGACTGTGGCCAGTCAGGGCACGGGTGGTACACGTGCCCGCTACCGATGGATGAGGCACGCGTCATCGCCACCATGCATCGCCAGCGGGAGCGTCGTCTCGCCTCTGCCATTGTAGCTGTCGCCACCCCTGACGCCTCGGCCCCGTCCAACATCTCCACTCCTCCGACCGCCACACCGGTCACGCAGATGCCAGTTCCACAACAACATCATGTGCAATCGTCGACGCCTCCGTTCCCTTCACTGAGGCAGTCCTCCTCCTATGCGGGCGCAGGCACTGTCACTTGGCACTCAGTCTAGACTCCTAGGCCGTCCACGCTTGAGCGTCAGCTGGAGCAGTTCATTGTGCTTCAGCTCGGCCTACCTCGCCCTCCCCCCAGGGAAGTGCGAGTTTCATCACCTCATGCTCATCCCCCTCACCCTGCTTGACTCAAATTGAGCTGCGGTCATGTCCTGCTTCTTCGTCTATCTCAACGTCTTCTGTGATCTCCTCTGTCCCCCTTCGTGACGACATTGGGTGGTTTCATGATTGGCAGTCTCGGTTCACGCTCCCTTCCACCGTGTCCACATCTCTAGCTTGATGCCATGTGACTGTCAGTGATCTGGCGACTCTGGTCTAAAACTCTGCCGAGACCTGGATCATCCACTCCACAGCCACACATCACATGACGGCCTCTCGTGAGGCCTTTAGTATGCTTGGTCCTGTTGGTGATGTCTCCTGTGCCCGGACGGGCTCCGGACAGGTGTTACCTGTCCACTGCGTTGGTGTCGTTTGTTTCTGTGGTCTTGCCGGTGATGTCTTCGTGACCGATGTCCTCTTTGTCCCAGGTCTTGAGCTCAGCCTCCTGTCCGTCACTGCCCTTGACCGCATGAGCATGGACGTTGTGCACTCGCGTGGTATTGGCACTGTGTCGTTGTGTCTGTCTGGTCTTGTCGTTCTTCACACCACCGCCCATGGCAACCTGTGGCATATCCCTCGCATGTCCTCCTCTCCTTTCGTCCCCTCCCCGTCGGCGGCCACAGGCCATGTGTTCATCACCAGTATGCTCTCTCCTCAGCACACCCACCTCCTGCACTGCCGCCTTTGCCACATCCACTCTGCTGCCATCAATAGCATTCTCCGCACCCAGCCGGCCAAGGGTCTCGACCTAGAAACTTTCCCTTGGTCGTGCCCCACAGAGTGCATTGATTGCGCTCAAGGCAATATGCACCGGTCCACATACTCTCAGTTTTCCTCCCGTGTGTCCGCCCCTCTAGACCTGGTCCATTCCGATGTCATGGGTCCCCTCCCTACCGAGTCCGTCGGTGAGCGTGTCTGATATGTCCTCACCCTCACTAATGACTACTCTCACTAGTGCTAGATCTTCTGCCTTTGAAAGAAAAGCGATGTCGCCTGCACCATTTAGAACTGGCTTGTCCTTGCGGAGTATGAGTGTGGTCGCTTTCGCTCCGATTGCGGTGGTGAGTACATGGGCGAGGCCACGACGTTCTTGCTTCCCACGGTGTCCACCATAAGACGTCAGTGTCCTAGACACCCGCTTAGAATTGCGTCTCCGAGCGGTGGAACCGCACTATGGCCGACGCCGTCCGCACCATGGAGGTTGAGTTTGGTCTCTCCGATGGCTTCTACTTTGAAGCCATGTCTTACATGACATGGGTCTGGAACCGGATCCCCCACGGGCCTCTTCCCCGCCAGTCCACGTCGTGCCAGCACTGGTACAGTTAGCACGTTGACCTCCACCCGGCTCGCATCTGGGGCTACGTGGCCATCGTGTGGCTGCCCGCCCCGTAGCAGGGCGGCAAGCTCGCCCCCGGCGGTCGTCCTTGCACTTTTCTCGGTGTCTCTCGTCAGTCCAAGGCCTGGCGCTTATGGGATCCGTCCCGACACTGCATCATCGAGTCCCGCGATGCCCTATTCTTTGAGGAGCTGTTTTCACACGGTCTTATTCGCTCCGGCCCGTCCGTGTCCCTCCTGTCGCATGGGGGAGTGGTGAGTCCGTCCTCCGTCCTGCCTCTTTCAGGTGACACATCACTTTGTCCCTCTGAGCCATGAACCCCAACCGCATCCGCTGGCCCCTCCGGGCTAGCAGTCCCAGTTGCGCCCGCTGACCCCTCTGAGCCAACAACCTCAGGTGCGCCCGCTGGCCTCTCGGGGCCGGCAACCCCAGTCGCGTCCGGAGGCCCCTCCGGGCCAGGAGCCCCAGTAGTGCCCGCTGACCCCTCCTAGCCAGCAGCCCCAGTTGCGCCCGCTTGCCTCTCGGGGCCGGCAGCCCCAATCGCATCTATTGGCCCCTCTAGGCCGGTAGTCTCAGTCGCGCCCGCTGGTCCCTCCAGGCCAGCAGTCCCAGTCACGCCCACCGGCTCCTCCAAACCAGCAGCTCCAGTCGCGCCTGTTGGCCCTTCCAGGCCAGCAGCCCCAGTCGCGTCCGCTGGTCCCTCCATGCCAGCAGCCCTGTCCGCCCTTGTTAGCATGTCAGACTCGGTGCCATATCCTACTCTACCGCGCTACTCGCGTGGCCCAGGCGGCAGCCTCTTACCAAGGCCGTCAGTGAGCACGCAGACCACCGCAACGCGCCCTGTCGCGCCTCCGCCCCCTGGCGCTCCACGTGTCTCCTCCACTCCTACGGTCGTGAGTGGGGACCCTGGCACCAAGGCCCTCGGCCTGACCACTTTGGCCATCATTAGAGACCTTCACCCAGGATCCGCACTGGGCTACGCCATGCTCCATCAGGAGCATCGGCATGCCATCATGGCTACACTCGCACGCATCCCACCTGGAACTCGAGATGCACACGCTCTCTCAGTCCGCTCCATATCATGCCCGGAGGACCCAACCACCCTACACGAGGCCCAAGCCTCTCTTGAGGCCACACATTGGGATGCTACCTGTTCTGACGAGCTCGCTGCTATCCGGGAGCACCACGTGTATGACCTCGTTGACCTCCCTCCAGGTCGGAAGGCCATCGGTGCCAAGTGGGTCTTCCGGTGCAAATGGAAGCCGGACGGGTCTTTGGACAAGTACAAGGCCCACCTCACAGCGAAGGGGTTTGCTCTGGTCCCCAGGATTCACTACGACCAGATCTTTGCCCTAGTTGGTTGATTCTCCACTAGCCGGGCGCTCTTCAAAATGGTTGCTAAACATGGGTAGGAACTGCATCAGATGGACGTGAGTAACGCCTTCCTCCATGGCTCGCTGGAGGGTGAGGAGCTCTACATGGTGCAGCCCCTTGGCTTCGACGACGGCAGTGGGAGAGTTTGGCGGCTGCAAAAGGCCCTCCATGGTCTCTAGCAATTGCCTCGGTGCTGGAACCAGGAGATCAACAGCACGCTCCTCCGCGGTGGCCTCCTGTGCAGCACCGCTGACCCCACACTATTCGTCAGCCCGTGAGGCCAGACCTTTGCCGCTATTCAGGTCTACGTCGACGATCGACTCATTGCGTCGCTAGACATGGCTTCCATCCAGCGTGTCAAGGATTTGCTGCACACCGCCTACCAGATGAAGGATCTCTAGTCTGCCCGATTCTTCTTGGGTATGGAGCTCGAGCATGATTGCTCCTAGGGTATCCTGCACGTCCACAAGGCTGCCTATATGCAGACCCTGTCTACTCGCTTCGCCGAGGACCTGTCCATCGTGCCAAGCGCATCTTCACCCATGTCACCTGATGGTCAGGTGAAGCTCAAGAGTCCTAAACCAGCCATTGTGGAGGAGCCAGTTGACGTGACCACGTATCTACGAGTCATCGGGTCACTCATGTTCCTGGATACGACGACACGCCCAGACATCGCGTTCTCTGTCAACCTCCTGGCTCATATTTCTCAGGAGCTGCATCACCTCCACTTCGAGGCCGCGATCTGAGTACTACGCTATGTCGTCTCGACTCCTCGGCGAGGTCTCATGTTTCGCAGCCAACCGTCTGTGGTCGCGGTGGGCTACACCAATAATGACTTGGCCGGCAGTCCGGATGGTAAGAGTCGCACATGCTGGATCTTTCTGATCGGCGGCATGGCTGTGTCCTGGCATAGTGCCAGGTAGGGATGCATTGAACGCAGCACTACTAAGGCTGAGTACATGGCCCTTGGCTCAGGCGTGTGTGAGAGTGTGTAGTTGCGTCGTCTGTTGTCCGAGTTGCGTCAGTCCCTCGCATCCATCACGTTGCATTGTGACAATGAGAGTGCCATGGCTATCGCGGACAATGACGGCGTGCATCACACATGCACATAGCACATCAACGTTGAGTATCACTATGTGCGTTCGTTGCGGCATGACGGCAGCATCAACATCGTGTGGGTTGAGACAGCACGGCAGCTAGCTGACTTCTTGACCAAGGCACTGAAGCGCGACTCGTTCAAGAAGGCTGTGAGTTCGGTATGTGTGCGTGCGTGAGTTGCACTCTTTGTCCCTGCCTGCGTCTCAGCATGTCCTGAGGGAGTCTGACTGTTGACTGTGTCACTCCCCGCCCAGGTGCACTGCGCCTGTTAGTCATGGGAGAGTGTTGGTTTTTGCACATCCACATTGTGCTCTGTTGTGTCCTTCCGGCTTGTGTACATCGGCATGCAGATGATTGACAGCGAGACTTGACGCTGCTGGAGTGTCGTCCGGTGGAGCTGACGCACGCTGAGGCCTGCTCGCAGTTCGCTGGAGCCTCCTCTCTCCGGCGACGTGCTCAGCTCCATCGGCAGGCCTCGGCAGTCGGGCCGCTGGCGGTCACTGCCACCATAGATGCTGTCTGCATGCGTCAAGCGCTGGATCTGATTGTACCGCTGCGTCTGCAGCGTCATGCTCTGCCTAGGGACCATGTCTCATGTTGCGTGGCACTGTTTAGCATCATGGACCATCATAGGGACTGCCAGGGTTCGGGCAGCCATTACTCTTTGCTGTTATTTTTTCTAGTTGTTATTGAAGGAGGCATCTCAGAGTTGCGAAGAGACTACTGTTAGGTGGAAAATGGACTGGGATGGGTCTGAGAGAAAATCATACTTGGCATACCGGTTTCGGCCGTGGGGGTCTTCATCAGTGCCGTAAGAAAATCTACTCAGACAAGCCAGTGAAATACTAGCATGCAGTCCAAGTGCGACACGGGAGGAATTGCCTGAGGTTCTACGCAAATGGAACAGGTCGCGCTAGGTTTTAGCACGATGTTCATGTCCCTGAATGGTGACCTGTGGTAAACCGGTGGTTATCCTTGTAGCCTAGAGGTCCCTAGGTAGGATCTAATTTTTCAAGGCAATCTCCAAGCCAAGATAGGACGACCAGAGAACACGAACGCATAAGAACGTTGGAGACGTCTAGAAAAGCGCCGTAGATGCTGACCAAGATGTAACCTTTCCGCTTTTGGAGTTCGGAGAGTTTTTTAACACCAAGGGTCGCGTATTGGTCGATTCAATGGCATGAGGATTTCCGCCACACAGTTGGAGAAGTATTTGATGGCGATGGATGTGGAGAACCTGTGAGAAGATTGGACGTAGCCGCCTGCTCGAAGACGAGAAAAGAACTTCTGTTTAATGTCAAGGAAGTCCTTGGCGGTCGACTTCCGAAGGAGGTATCGTCAAAGCTCAGAGTGGATGAATGCTCTTAGACAGCTTCGAGTGTGGTAGCTGTGAAAAGGAAGATAGAGATATCGATTCATCGGTTTCTGGTATGTCACCAGATCCAGGATAAATGATGTCTCAAACCTTTTACCTTTGTAGAGCGTGAGGTCGAGGAAGCCAACAGTCGTAGTGGAAATTTTCCACGTAATGTTGATGTTTTCATCAATGCCGTTGAAGGTGTTGAAGTAGGAAAGAAGTTCTTCTTGGCTGTTAGTCCAAAGGAGGAGGCCGTCGTCAATGTATCGTTGATGCAACAAGGGTTTTGATTGCATCGCCGACTTACTTCTTGATCCAAAAAGCTCATAAACAGAATTGCAAAAGCGGGTGCTGTTGGTGTACCCATGGCTGTGCCTTTGATCTGTTTGTAGGTTGTATAAAAAAACTCCACAAACGAGTTGGTCATCACCCAGGAGAGCAGTTGGATGACAACTGGTGTTTTTGGATGTTGGGCTTGATGGAGGAGGCCTTGGATGAAGATGAGTGCTCTTGAGATGGGGATGCTGGGATAGAGAGCCACCACGTCGTATGTAGCCAGGATCACATTCGAGGGGAGTATCAAAGTCTCAATCTTAAGAAGTAGAGAGATACTGTCTTTGAGATATGTAGGCTTTTGTTGCACCAGAAGTTGTAGTTCTGAGTAAAGCCATTTGGAGACATTTGACGTGATCCAGCTATGGCTGGCTGCGATTGGCCGGTCCACATGTGGTGTTTTGTGAATTTTTTGCAGGCTGTAGAAGGTGGCTGGTTTCCAACCACCCACTGGTTCTTTGAGAAAGAAAGACCAAAGAGAGGAAGAAAGCATGCCAAAGGTGTTGCAGCTCTACTTGATTGCGAGGAGCTGCTGCTTGATGTCATCAATGTTACACTCGGTGGCAGTGTAGGTGCAGCTGTCTGAGAGATGTGACATGCACTCAACGATGTATGCATCACAATCTAAGACTACAAGTCCAAGATTTTTGTCGGCCTCACGAATGACAATGGATTTGTCATTCGTGACAATACCTCTGACGATACCTCCTTCGGACGTCGACCGCCAAGGACTTCCTTGACATTAAACAGAAGTTCTTTGCTCATCTTCGAGCACGTGGCTACCCTCAGAAATTCCTACGTCCAATATTCTCACAGGTTCTCCACGTCCATCGCCATCAAATACTTCTCCAACTGCGTGGCAAAAATCCTCATGCCATTGAATTGACCAATACGCGACCCTTGGTGTTAAAAACTCTCCAAACTCCAAAAGCGGAGAGTTTACATCTTGGTCAGTATCTACGGCGCTTTTCTAGACGTCTCCAACGTTCTTATGCGTCCGTGTTCTCTGGTCGTCCTATCTTGGCTTGGAGATTGCCTAGAAAAATTAGATCCTACCTAGGGACCTCTAGGCTACAAGGATAACCACCGGTTTACCACCGGTCACCACTCAGGGACATGAACATCGTGCTAAAACCTAGCACGGCCTGTTCCATTTGCGTATAACCTCAGGCAATTCCTCTCGCTTTGCACTTGGACTACATGCTAGTATTCCACTGGCTTGTCTGTGTAGATTTTCTTACGGCACTGATGAAGGCCCCCATGGCCGAAACCGGTATGCCAAGTATGATTTTCTCTCAGACCCCTCCCAGTCCATTTTCCACCTAACAGCAGTCTCTTCGCAGCTCTGAGATGCCTCCTACAATTATGACTGCGTTAGCAGCGTCGGTGTTATGGTATGGTCTAGTTTTCAGGCAAAACGGACGGCGTCCGGGTTTTGGGCTGCCGGTCGTCTGGCAGGGCTCACCGAGAAAACCTTGCATGCCAGAAAATAGTTCTAGGTCTATTTTCTGATTTGCTAGTTAGCTGGGTAACAACCTCTACAGAGCTAGGGGGGAGCTAGAACTTGGACGGGTCTCCCATTGTTGCTCATTCTTTATTCCTAATCAGTCACTTTCAGTTTTCAGCTGCTTTCTGGTGCTAACACTGGCGTGCGCGTTTCTGAGTAACAAACCCAGAGCTTCCAGACTTTGACTCTAGAGCAGGAGACTGAGGGGGCAGCAGACTTAAGCAACGAGCATAGAAGGCAGCACGCTGTATCAACAACGCTGCTGCCCCAACCTGCTGCCTAGCTTTTCCATTTGGATTTTTTTCCTGGACCATCTCAAAAACCAAAAAAAAAAAAAAAAAAGCACGCCTATGTACACTTTAGGATGATGTGGAGTATTTTGCATGCTTGGTTGGTCTTGTGGTTGCTTACGCTAGTTGCCGGGTGCTGATCCTGCTAGGGTCATGCTGTCAAAATGTTTTGGCAACTTCTGATCTCAGATTTGTTCTGTTGAGGTAAGGCTCGACCTCAAGGGTGGCGGCTACCACACCTCGTGTGTGATGCGAGCTGGAAATCCTAGGCAGCAGGTTGGGGCAGCAGCGTTGTTGATGCACCGTGCGGGCTTCCACGCTCGTTGCTTAAGTCCGCTGCCCCCTCAGTCTGCTGCTCTAGAGTCGAAGTCTGGAAGCTCTGGGTTTGTTACTCAGAAACATGCGCACCAGTGTTAGCGCCAGAAAAAGCAGCTGAACACTGAAAGTGACTGATTAGGAATGAAGAATGAGCAACAATGGGAGACCCCTCCAAGTTCTAGCTCCCCCCCACTAGTGTAGAACTCGTTACTCAGCTAACCAGCCAATCAGAAAATAGTCCTAGACCTATTTTCTGGCAGGCGGGGTTTTCTCGGTGAGCCCTGCAAGACGTCCGACAGCCCAAAACCCTGGCGTCGTCCGTTTTGCCTCAAAACTGGACCATACCATAATATCGACGCTGCAAACGCAGCCGTGCGGTCAGAATCAGCTAGAAAAATAGCAGCAAAGAGTTATGGTTACCCAAACCCAGGAAGTGATGCCAAACAGGGCCACACAGTAGGAGACATGGACCCCAAGCAAAGCATGATGCTGCAGATGCAATGTCGCAATCAGAAACAGCGCTGGGTGCATGCAGACAGCATCCACAGTGGCAGTGACCGCCGGCGGCCCGACCGCCGAGGAGGCCTGTCGATGGAGCTGAGCACATCGCCGGAGGGAGGAGGCTCCAGCGAATGGTGAGTGGGCCTCAGCGTCGTGTCTCAACGTCAGTCATCTGCACGCCGATGTACACAAGCCGGGAAGACACGACAGAATACAATGAGAGATGCAGAAAAACCAACACTCCCCCATGACTCACAGGAGTAGTGCACATGTGCGGGCAGAGACACAGTCAACGACCAGACTCCCCCAGGTCATGCAGAAACACAATCAGGGACAAGGAGAGCCACTCACGGACGTGTGTCGACTGAACTCACAGCCTTCTTGAACGAGTCGCGCTCAGTGCCTTGGTCAAGAAGATCCAAGATCCTTCATCTGGTAGGCGGCGTACAGCAATTCCTTGACACGCTGGATGGCAGTCGTGTCTGGTGATGCAATGAGGAGATCATCGACGTAAACCAGAACAGTTGCAAAAGTCTGGCCTCGCGGACTAACAAACAGTGCGGTGTCAGTTGTGCTGCGCTAGAGCCCGCCGCGAAGGAGTGTGCTACTGATTTCCTGGTTCCAGCACCGAGGCGACTGCTTCAGGCCATAGAGGGGCTTTCGTAGCCACCAGACTCTCCCAGTGCCATCGTCGAAGCCTGGGGGCTACACCATGTAGAGCTCCTCACCCTCGAGTGAGCCATTGAGAAATGCATTGTTCACATCCATCTGATGCAGGGCCCACCCATGCTGGACAACCAGGCTGAAGATCGCCCGGCTAGTGGAGAACCGGCCAACTGGAGCAAAGATCTGGTCGTAATCGACCCCAGGTATATGGACAAACCCTTTGGCTGTAAGGCGGGCCTTGTACTTGTCTAAGGACCCATCGGGCTTCCACTTGTGCTGAAAAACCCACTTGGTGCCGATGGCCTTCCGACCTGAAGGAAGGTCGACGAGGCCGTACACGTGGTGCTGTCGGATGGCCACGAGCTCATCGGCACAGGCAGCGTCACAGTGTGCGGCCTTAGGAGAGGCTCGTGCCTCGTGTAGGGTGACTGGGTCCTCCGGGCGTGCTATGGAGCGGACTCAGAGAGTGTGTGCATCTCGAGCCCCAGGTGGGATACGCGCGTGTGTAGCCACGACAGCATGCCGATGCTCGTGATGAAGCATGGCGTAGCCCAGTGCGGAGCCCGGAAGCAGGTCTGCAATGATGGCCGAGGTGGTCAAGCGGAGGGCCTTGGTGCCAGGATCCCCACTCACGACCGTGGGAGTGGAGGAGACACGTGGAGCCACGGGAGGTCGGGGCGGCACGGAGCACGGTACGACGGTCTGCGCGCTCACCGACGGCATGGGTTGGAGGCTACCGCCTGGGCCACGTGTGCAGCGTGGTAGGGCAGGCGATGGCACTGAGTCCGTCGGGCCAAGGGAGGCTGACGGGGCTGCTAGCCCAGAGGGGCCACCGGATGTAACCGGGGCTGCTGGCCCGGAGGGACCAGTGGACGTGACTGGGACTGCCGGCCCGGAGGGGCCAGTGGATGCGGCTGGAGCTGCTGGCCTGGAGGGGCCAGTGGACGCGGCTGGGGCTGTCGGCTCGGAGGGGCCAGCGGACGCGACTTGGGCTGCCGGCCCGGAGGGACCAGTGGACGCGACTGCGGTTGTCGGCCCGGAGGGGCCAGTGGACGCGATTGGGGCTGCCGGCTTGGAGGGGCCAGCGGAGGTGACTGGGACTGCCGGCCCCGAGGGACCTGTGGACGCGACTGGGGCTGCCGGCCCGGAGGGGCCAGTGGACGCGACTGGAGCTGCTGGCCCGTAGTGAATGAGGTCGCGAGGAAACAGGTCCTCGAAGAAGAGGGCATCGCGGGACTGGATGATGTAGTGCTGGGAGGGATCCCAGAAGCGCCAGGCCTTGGACTGACGAGAGACACCGAGGAAGGTGTAGGGACGTCCGCGGGGGGCGAGCTTGCCGCCCTGCTGCGGGGCGGGCAGCCACACAATGGTCACGGAGCCCTAGACGCGAGCCGGGCGGAGGTTAGCATGCTGACCGCACCAATGCTAATACGGCGTGGACTGGCGGGGAAGGGGAACGTGGGGAATCCGATTCCAGACCCTGGTCATGTAGGCCATGGCTTCAAAATAGAAGCCATCGGAGAGACCTGACTCGACGCGCATGGTGCGAACGGCGTCGGCCATGGTACGGTTCCACCGTTTGGAGACACCGTTCTGGGCGGGCGTGTAGGGCGCAGACGTCTCATGGTGGATCCCGCGGGAGGCGAGAAAGGTCGTGGTCTCACCCATGTACTCACCACCGCGATCAAAGCAAAAGCGGCGAAGAGAGCGGCTACACTCGTGTTTTGCAAGGACAAGCCAGTCCTGGATGGCTCGGGCGACATCGCTCTTCTGCCGAAGGTAGAAGACCCAGCGGTAGCGAGAATAGTCGTCAGTGAGGGTGAGGACATAGCGGCCATGCTCGCCGACGGACTCGGTGGGGAGAGGGTCCATGACATCTGAGTGGACGAGGTCAAGAGGGGTGGATGCACGGGAGGAAGACAAAGGGTACGTGGAGTGGTGCATCTTCCCCTGAGTGCAATCAATGCACTCGGTGGGACACGGGAGAGGGAAAGTCTTCGGGTCAAAGCTCTTGGCCGGCTGGGTGCGGAGCATGCTGTCTACGGCAGAAGAGTGGACGTGGCAAAGGCGACGGTGCAAGAGGCGGGTGTGCTGAGGAGAGAGTGTGTTGTTGACACACACATGGCCTGTGGTGGCCGACGGGGAGGAGACGGAAGGAGAGGAGGAGAGGCGAGGTACATGTCACAGGTTGCCACAGGCGGTGGCGTGCAGTACGACAAGACCAGACGGACGCAACGACAAAGTGCCAACACCACGCAATCGCACAACGTCCATGCTCATGCGGTCAAGGACAGTGAAGGACAGGAGGCTGAGCTCGAGACCTGAGACGAAGAGGACATCGATCGGAAAGACGTCACTGGCAGGACCACGGAAACGAATGACGCCAACACCACGGACAGGCAACACCTGGCCGGAGCCCGTCCGGACACCGGAGACATCGCCTACTGGACCGAGCATACGAAAGGCCTCACGAGAGGCCATCATATGATGCGTGGCCCCGGAGTCGATGATCCAGGTCTCAGCAGGGTCCTGGACCGGGGTCGCCAGATCGCTAACGGTCACATGCAGCAAGCAAGGGACGCGGACACGGTGGAAAAAGGCACGAACAGAGACTGCCAATCCTCAAGCCATGCAACGTCGTCATGGAAAGGGATAGAGGAGACCACGGGAGACGACGAGACAAACGAGGAAACTGGACACGACCGCAGCTCAGTCTCATTCATGCAGGGCTGGGCAGGAGAGCAGGAGGTGATGCAACTCGCACTTCCCTGGGGAGGAGGGCGAGGCAGGCCGAGTTGGAGCGCGATGAACTGATCTAGCTGACGCTCATGAGAGGACGACCCAGGAGTGTAGACAGAGTGCGGAGTGACGACACCGGAGCCTGAGTAGGAGGAGGACTGTGCTGGTGAAGGAAACAGAGGTGCCGACGGCTGTGGATGGTGTGACTGTGGCGCTGGTGTCGGGTGGACGTGCAAAGCTACCAGAGTGGTGGAGCTGCTAGTCGAGGTCGTGGCATCAGAGCAGGCGACAGCTATGACGGTGCTCCCGCTGGCGACGCATGGTGGCGATGACGTGCGCCTCGTCCATCGGTAGAGGGCATGTGTACCACCCGTGCCCGGGCTGACCACAGTTGTGGCAGACCAAGCCGCCACTGCTGGACCCGGTCGACGGCTGCTGCTGCTGCTGTTGCTGCTGACCCTTGCCTTTCTTGGTCCGATGCTTCTTCTTCCTCGACGACGATGAGGTAGCAGTGGCAAGTGAGGCGACGGCCACGGAGGCGATGGCAGGGGAGGCGAGAGCCTCCGTGCGCTTGATTCGGGACTCCAGATGAGCCTCCTCAATCTGGAGGAAGAGCTCGTATTCCCAAGGCATGAGGGTGCCCTGGGCCGCCATGGTGGAGAGGACGTCGTGAGAGTAGTGCATGAAGACGTCCGCGTACGCGTTGGTGGCACCGCGCTTGATGGTGAGGAGCGCGGCTAGGGGAGGTGGTGCAGAGGTGCCGAGGCGACGAAGGATGCCCTCCACCCGCTGCCAGTAGGCGGTGACCGTCTCGGTCTCCCCCATGTGCAGGGAGTTGAACACCCGCAGCAGGCGGCTGGTCTCAGCCTCGCTTGACAGGCGATGGGGACGAGTGAGGACGTGCCACGCGGCTGCAAGGTCTAGGGTGGCACCAGCGGTGAAGTCACCGAGGTAGGGCTCTAAGGCGAGGCGGGAAGCCGGAGGGGCGACAAGGACTAGAGCACGTGCGGCACGACCAGTGTCATACAACTGGTCGGCCAGGGTGGGGTCATATGGGAGGGTGTAGCATGCCCACAGACCCTCACCCTGCGCCCAGATCCGGAAGCTGAGCTCCTAGCTCCGGAACTGCTCGCCGGCCTAAAGCGGCGGCAGCGGCATCTCAAAGTCCTTCTGCCTGCGGCCGGCATCCAGAGTGGGGCCAAGGACAGAGGTCACTTTCTGAAGAGCAGCCAGGGGATCAAGGTTGCCGCCACCGACGCCAAAGGGCTGCTGCTGCTACTGCTGCTACCGCTGCTGCTGCTGCTGCTGCTGCCGCTGTTACTGCTTCTGTTGCCGCTGCTACTGCTGCTGTTGCCGCTGTTGTTGCTGCTGCTGCTACTGCTGTTGCTCCTGCTGCTGCTGCTGTTACTGCTACTACTGCTGTTGCTGCTACTGCTGCTGCTGCTACTGAAGCTGCTGCAATAAAGGGGGCCTGGGGGTCCCCCCAACCAAGGAGGACCCCTTCCCACTGGAGCTGCCAGCCATGGTTTGGTGCCCCTTGTTTCTTTTGTGTTGCTGATGTCAGTAGTGACGTCAGCTTAGGGTGGCGTCGACAGGGTAGTTGCCGTAGATGACTCTCTGTCCACCCTTTGGTGTTATTCCCTATCCCCCCCCCTTTTTTGTGTTGATGACATCAGTAGTGACGTCACTAGTGACTTCAGCAGTGGGATGCTAACGTCAGAAGCGACGGTTGTTGCGGCTGCTGTTGCAACTACTACTACTACTGCTGCAATTGCTATTGCTGCTGCTGTAGCTATTGCAACTGCTGGTGCTGTTGCTGCTGTTGCTACTGCTACTGTTGTAGCTGCTACTACTGCTGACGCTATTGCTGGTACTCCTGTTGCTGTTGTTACTGCTGGTGCTGCTACTACTACTACAGCTGTTGTTGCTGCTGCTGCTGCTACTGCAGTTGCTGCTACTGCTGCAGCTACTGCTATTGCTGCTGCTGCTATTACTGCTACTATTGCTGTTGTAGCTGTTGGTGCTGCTGCTGTTGCTGCTGTTGCTGCTATTGCTTTAGCTGCTGCTGCTGCTGTTGTTGCTGCTACTGCTGCAGCTGTTGCTGCTACTGCTGCTGTTATTGCTGCTACTGTTGTAACTGCGGCTGCTACTGCTTTTGCTCCTGTTGCTGCTATTGCTGCTGCTGTAGTAGCTATGGCAGCTGCTGCAGTTGCGGCAGAGAAGCTGGTGGGGAGGGGTAATTCTTTTCTTCTGTTTTTTGTTTTGTTTTTCCTTTCGTCTGTCACAGTGGGCTCCGCTGCTCATTGTGGGCAGCGCGTAGTGAGCCTGCTATTTGCTGCGAGCAGCGGGCTCGCTGCCCGCAGCCCGTCGGTCGCGGCGAGCAACGGGGTGCGAGCAGCAGCCACTACTGGCTGCTGCCGGCAGCTGCTCATGACTACTGTTGCTGTAGCTGGTTGGTGCTGCGGCTTGCTGCTGCGATTGCTGTAGCCCGCTGCTGCTGTTGGTCGCTGCTGTAGCTGCTGCTCGCTGCCGCTGCTGCTCACTGCTACTACTGCTGCTTGCTACCGTTGCTGCTGCTGCTGCGGGCTGCTACTGCTGGCTCCCGCCGCTGCTTGCTGCTGTGAGCTGCTGCTGCTGTGGGCTGCTTCGAGCTGCTGCTGCTGCCCGCTGCTGCTGCTGCACGCAACTGCTAAGCTGCTACTGCCACTGCTCACTGCCGTTGCCTGTGGCTGCCGCTGCTATAGGCTGTTGCTGCTGCTTGCTGGTGCCAGTCACTACACCTGAATAATGTTGCAGCGTGCGTCGTCGCCCGCAGGTGTCGGACGCGGCCTGCCGCTCACCTCCTCGCGTCACGCGTGGGGGTTAGTGCTGCCTAAAAACATTTGACAGCATTTCCCCTGGCCCAGTGGCCGTGGGAAAAACTCTGACGCCGCCACCAGGCGGGTCAATGCTGCCAGAAAAAATCCGGCTGCATTTCCCCTGCACTGGCGCGTATGGGGTCCGCCGGCGTTGTCTGGCACCTCTACGACAGTCTTCTGCTACTGCTGCTACGCTCTGGCTCTGATACCAAGCTGGAAATCCTAGGCAGCAGGTTGGGGCAGCAGCGTTGTTGATGCAGCGTGCGGGCTTCCACGCTCGTTGCTCAAGTCTGCTTCCCCCTCAGTCTGCTGCTCTAGAGTCTAAGTTTGGAAGCTCTGGGTTTATTTCTCAGAAACGCGCGCGCCAGTGTTAGTACCATAAAGCAGCTGAAAACTGAAAGTGACTGATTAGGAATGAAGAATGAGCAACAATGGGAGACCCCTCCAATTTCTAGCTCCCCCCCCACTAGTGTAGAACTTGTTACTCAGCTAACCAGCCAATCAGAAAATAGTCCTAGACCTATTTTCTGGCAGGCAGGGTTTTCTCGGTGAGCCCTGCAAGACGCCCGACAGCCCAAAATCGTGGCGTCGTCCATTTTGCCTGAAAACTGGAGCATACCATAATATCGATGCTGCAAATGCAGTCGTGCGGTTCGAATCAGTTAGAAAAATAGCAGCAAACAGTTATGGCTACCCGAACCCAGGCTGTGCCTACGACAGTCAGTGATGCCAAACAGGGCCACACAGCAGGAGACATGGAGCCTAGGCACAGCATGATGCTGCAGATGCAATGCCGCAATCAGAAACAGCGCTGGGTGCTTGCAGACAGAATCTGCAGTGGCAGTGACCGCCGGCGACCCGACCGCCGAGGAGGCCTACCGATGGAGCTGAGCACATCGCCGGAGGGAGGAGGCTCCAGCAAACGGTGAGTGGGCCTCAGCGTGCGTCGGCTTCATGGAGCAACATTCCAGCAGCATCGAGTCTCGTCATCAGTCATCTGCACTCCGATGTACACAAGCCGAAAAGACACAACAGAGTACAATGAGAGATGCACGAAAACCAACAATGCGCGAGGTGGGGCTTGCTCACCGGTCTAAGTCCTCGCTCCACCTAACCACACTACTATCGCTTACGTTCTAAGTGAGCTTGTAACAAAACCATGGTTTCTCCCGCTTGAAAAGATGCAAGGAAGATTCCTAGCAACACTACCGTTGACCAGGCGTTAGTGCCTGATCAGACGGTGACGACAGTCACAAGTCATGCACGCAACGGCAAGGGTTTGGCTAGGGGACACAAGGCAAAGTGTCTGAATGCTTCGATAGCATTTGCAGAGAGAGTTGACAAATGCAAGGTCCATGGCATAAGTACCTGCCGCGGCACACGGCGGGTGTTGCACGCTGCAGTGCAAGATCTGTCCTAAAACCGGCCCAAAACCATTGTTTTGGCCGTAACTCTGCGCACACATGTCAGAACGCTACGCCGTCTGAACCTAGACGTGCAGAATCACAAGCCGGACGCTACGATTTGTCACATGCATGCATCCGGCATCGAACGGTGGATACACAATGCAAAAACATGCAAATCAGGCCCATGGCCAGTCCACCGATAAAATCCTGCGTGCTACAGAAAAACTGCAGGAGGTCCCGGGTAGCGTCCAGAGCTCTGGAACGGCCGTCGGTCAGCTCCAAGCTGGTAGTCCGCCACCGGACAACGCACCGGTACCGCCTGGGTCCGCATCAGGGATCTGCACGAGTATGGACACGGCCGAGTGGTCACAGTAAATTGTAGAGGTCGACAAGAACGTCACAAATCACAACACTCCCCCATGACCCGATGGTACGCATGTCCATACACATGCAGCACTGAAATGAGTACAACAACGCATGCAACGACGGAGTGAATGGCCACCACAACACCCCACACTCAACCACTCTCAGGCAAGGGGCAAAGCCCGACAGAACGAATGGCCACCAGGAACTTTCCGCGTGCTAGTGCCTTCGTCAAGAAGTCAGCACGCTGCATGTCAGTGCCAACCCAAATGACGGAGATCACGTGTCGCTCCACCAAGTCACGCACAAAGTGATGCTCTACTGCAATGTGCTTTGTGCGAGCATGGAAGACACNGCGTGCAACGACGTAGTGAATGGCCACCACAACACCCCACACTCAACCACTCTCAGGCAAGGGGCAAAGCCCGACAGAACGAATGGCCACCAGGAACTTTCCGCGTGCTAGTGCCTTCGTCAAGAAGTCAGCACGCTGCATGTCAGTGCCAACCCAAATGACGGAGATCACGTGTCGCTCCACCAAGTCACGCACAAAGTGATGCTCTACTGCAATGTGCTTTGTGCGAGCATGGAAGACACCAGAGTTCTCTGCAATAGCAAGAGCACTCTGGTTGTCACAACGAAGCACAATGGCGGGTACTGACAGACCCAGCTCAAGGAACAGACGTTGCAGCCATACCGCCTCAGCTGCCCCTGCACCCAGAGCAACATACTCTGCCTCTGATAAGCTACGTGCAATGCAGCCCTGCTTCCCGCTGCGCCAGGACACAGCGGTACCACCAAGCAGGAACACGTAACCGGTGCGACTACGTCCGTCTGGGCTCCAGGCCTAGTCGCTGTTGGTGTAGCCATCAAGGACCACCGAACACTGCCGGCGAAAGCAGAGTCCAAGGTACGGTGTGGAGACCACGTACCGCACCACTCGCACAGCCGCATGAAGGGCTCTAGCACGTGGAGCCTGCGAAAAATGGGCAAGGAGGTTGACGGAAAATGCGATGTCCGGACGTGTGGTAGTGGCTAGGTACATCAGGGATCCGATGAGACGGAGGTACAAGGTCACATCCACTGTCTCCCCCAGCTGTGTGGGATCGTCCACCTTCAGGGCATCCTGCCCGTCGGGTGTGAGGGGTGTGGAAGCCATGGGCACTGCGCCGAGGAGATCGCTGAAGCGCTCCCCCACAACGCGTGCATATTGGGCCTGGTGCAGTAGCAGAGTACGACGTCTGCGGTCTCGTACGATCTCCATGCCAAGAAACACCGCTGTAGGACCAAGGTCCTTCATCCTGTAGGCAGTCTGGAGGAAGGCCTTGGCCTCCTTCACGGCCTCCAGTGAAGGAGACGCGATCAAAAGGTCGTCGACATAGACCAGGATGGCGGTGAACCGCTCAGGCGTCTGGCGGATGAAGAGAGAGGGATCTGCCTCGCTCTGTACATATCCCGCACGAGTCAGGGTGCCAGTGATCTCCTGGTTCCAACACCGAGGAGACTGCTTGAGGCCGTACAAGGACTTGCGCAAGCGCCAGACCTTGTCGCCATCCTCAAAACCGGGTGGCTGAGCCACGTAGATCTCCTCATCCAGAGAGCCATGGAGGAACGCATTGTTCACATCCATCTGGTGTAGTTCCCAGTCATGCTGAGCCACTACACCGAACAGAGCTCAAGCTGAGGTCATACGGCCGACAGGGGCAAAGGTGTCAGTGTAATCGATGCCCAGAATCTGAGAATACCCCTTGACGACCAAGCGAGCCTTGTGGCGTTCCAGTGAGCCATCTGGCTTCACATTCTTCCGAAAGACCCACTTGACCTGAATAGCCTTTCTTCCAGGTGGAAGGTCGACTAGCTCGTAAACTCCGTGCTCTCGGATGGCGCGAAGCTCATCCTCGCAGGCAGCACGCCAAGCGTCAGCATCCTGTGATGAGAGAGCTTCCCTCAGTGTGCCCGGGTCAGGCGCCAAAGCGGGAGAGCTCTGCGTGGCAAGAGCACACGCCTCAATGCTAGGTCCGATGACCACAAGATCGGCTGCTGTATCACAAGCGATGTGGAACTCGCGAGTGACAAGGTCGTGCCCTATTGGACACGCTGGGTGTACCTCTGTGTGCTCAGTGCAGACACTCAGGCCTAGGGCCTTTGTGCCGGGGTCACCACTCGCGACGCTGCGAGTGGAGCGCCTGGGTGCAGGACCAGATGCTCGCTGAGCTCTGGAGTCCAATGGTCGAAGACGACCGCCAGGCTCACGGGAGTAACCTGGGCTCGAGGGGCGCACCTCAGGCTCAGGAACGGGCACAGTCACAACCGGGGAGGGCTGAGCCAAGGGAGCTGGTGATGTCATGCGAGGAGAAGCGTGTGTGGGAGACACGGGACTCGGTGTGGCAGTAGGGACAGATGAGGCAGGACCACACACAGAGGCAGGAGTGCCGGCGGACACAGGAGTAAGCACAGGTGTAGGATCATGGGTACCAGAGGGAGGTGAAGGAACCGGGGTAGAAACCGGTGGTGCTGGAGAGGTCTCTGGGCCGACAGCGATGATGGCTGGGTCATCAAGAGCCGGAGACCGTGAAGTGGAGGGAGCTCGAACGGGCACATCAGCCTGAAGAGGGGTGCTCGCAGGCGAAGACTCCCCCATCCGGTGAGAAACCTCACACGTAGGGACGTGCGTGACAGACAGCGACGTAATCGACGTCAGATCATAGTAGGTGAGGGACTCAAAGAAGAGCGCGTCGCGTGACTCAACAATGCGACGACGGGTAAGGTCCCAAAATCGCCAGGCCTTCGATCGCGGGGATATACCGACGAAGGCACACAAGCGACCCCGCGGTGAGACCTTGGACCCCTGCTCGTCCTCGGTGTACCACACGGAAGCCAAGGACCCCCAGACGCGAGCGAGACGAAGGTCAGCACGATGGCCGAACCAGAGCTCATACGGTGTGACGTGGTCCGGAAGAGGACCGTGCGGGAGGCGGTTCCAGACCCAAGTCATGTAGGCAAGGCCCTCAAAAGCGAAGGACTCTGGGAGACCGCACTCAGACCGCATAGCGCGAACTGCATCCTCCATGGTGTAGCTCCAACGCTCAGAAACACCATTCTGCTGAGGAGTAGCAGGAGCGGAGACCTGGTGAAAAATCCCGTGCTCAGCGAAGAAGCTATCCATCTCGCTTAGAAACTCGCCGCCACGATCCGATCGAAAAGTGTGCAGCGTGTGGCGGGACTGACGCTCAGCCATCACTAGCCAGAGGCGAACCACGAGAGCGGCGTCACTCTTCTGGCACAGGCTGTAGACCCACCGCATCCGGGTGAAGTCATCAGTCAGAGTCAGGACGTATCGACCCTTATCGGACATAGACTCGATAGAAAGAGGACCAAGAAGGTCCGAATGGACTAGCTCAAGAGGGCGAAGTGCGCGAGATCGTGAGTCAGGGTAGGTGCAGCGATGCATCTTACCTTGGGCGCAGAAAAGACAGTCGGTCTTGGGCGGCTTCTCGAAAGAAGCCGCATCAAGACCGAGAGTGGGCTGTGTCCGAATGAGCTTCGATACAGTGTCGGAGCCCACATGACACAGACGGCGATGAAGCAATCGCTTGTGCTCAAGAGACAAAACACCAGTGACAAAAACACGAGCTGAACGGGAAGGGGAGCAAGGAGCAGAAGTCCGGGAAACATGGTACAGGTCATCCACAACAGAGGCACGCAGAACAATGCTGCGAGGGTCAATGGCAGTCACAGTCGCGGACTCGGCAGTGTGCTCCACAGAGAGTCCCATCAGTATACAAGCACGTACAAAAAGCAAACTGAGCTCAAGGTCAGGCACAAACAGCACCTCGAAGCACACGACCCCAACACCCTGGACTGGCAAGGACTGACCAGAGCCAGTGCGAACGGGACTAACAGACGCAACAGGGCCGAGAACAACGAAGTCACTACGACGACACGTCATGTGATGAGTTGCACCTGAATCGATGATCCAAGTGCCACCGGCATCACGACTGGAGGACGTCACTGTACAACGGGCAATGGAACACTCGGCCTCAGACGGACGCTGAGCAGCAGGTGGGGAGAAACGACGAAGGGCACAAAGGTGGGACTCATGAATCCAATCTATACAGTCAGGCCCATCATCATCACATGCCGACTGTGCCCCCCCACACGAGTCATCCCGAGCCACATGGACAGACGGATCGACAGTGAGTGAATCACTTGGCTGTGACAACACACTCGCACCTCCCTGAAAGCGGAGCGCCAGAAGGTGGCAAAGCTCGGCGATGGTGCGGTCGCGTGGGTCCGGATCACTGCTACTCGCCGGTGGGGAAGCAGGAACAGCTGCAGTCGTGGCTGCCACGCATCCCGAGGAAGTCGAGGCTGACGTGCTGGACGCGGAACGGAGAGCGTGTGCCGCCTGGAGCCCACGAGTAATCCGCGCCCAGTCGAGCGGCTGTTGGCACTCGGTGTAGCGATGGGCGCCGCCACAGTTGTAGCAGTGAACGGAACGCCCACTGCTACCACTGGAAGACGACTGCTGCTGTGACTGCTGCTGACCTGGTCCCCGCTTCCCCTTCATCTTCTTCCCCTGAGCTGCTGCTGCAACACCCTGTGTCTGAGTGGGTGTGAGCGGGGCCGAAGAGGAGGAGGAAGACGAGGACGTGATGGACGATGAAGAAGGAGACTGTAGGAGGGATGATGGTGGTGATGCGATGACTGCTGCAGCAAGGGCAGTCTCCTGATGGGCCACGGCTGCCTCGCGGGCTGAAGTCACCTGGAGGAAAAGCTGATGCGCCCAAGGGAGAAGCTGCAGAGTGGCTGAGAAAGGCTTGAGGATGGCGTCGCTGTACCGTGTGAAGATGTAAGTATACTCAAAGCGAACTCCGAGCATCATCGTACGGAGCGCCCACAGCTGTGTGCCTCCGGAGGTCCCAAGACGCGTGTAGATGCGCATGGCGCGTCGCCAGTAATCGGCTGCAGGCTCTCTAGGCCCCTGACGGAGAGAGTGGAAGGCACGAATGTGTGCTGCTCGGGTGGCGTGCGTCTCTGTGGCCAGCAGGGATAGGGCCAGATCCCAACCTCCGCGTGGCTCGGCGCCGGTGCCTGTGCCAGGCTCGCCAAGGAAAGGTCGGAAGTCGACGACGGTCTTGCGTGGCATGGCGTAGAGGAGGCCGCGCATCACCCTGGCTGCTGTCAGCACCTGTGCTGGGTCTATAGACAGATACTGGCTGTGGTAGTAGGGCCACACGCCCTCTAAAGTGGCCCAAACCTGAAAGAGGATCTCCCAGCAGTCGAAGCCGTCCTCAATGATGTACCGTGGGGGTGGTGTCTCAAAGTCCTTGGGTTGCTGCTCCGTGTGGAGGGCGACCGCAGGCTGAGGAGAACGAGAGACGGGGAAGACTCCCGGAAGTGGATAGTCTCCGGGATAGTCGGGTGACGGTCGCATCGTAGGAATCCCAGTAGATCTGGTCTCCGTCTGCAGCTGTGAACCGAGGGGCGCCCGGCGTGACGGTCACACACCGAGCCCTTGGGATAAACCTCCCAACCTTCGACCCCTTGGTGTGTGGGCCAGCCCTTGAGACGTCGCACAACCCTCTCCTAGCAGCAAGACCACTGCTAGTGACCGAGGTTCCCGTCGTGCGACTCTCCCGGTGGCGTTTGCACCAAGGTGCGCTACGGAAGACTTGTAGGATCGAATGGACGTGTGTGAAGCAATGCTTGGAACACAAGTAGAGTTGGGCAAGGAATGAATCCTTAGACTTGATAGATCGGTACAAGGCAATGTACAAAGTCTCTGGGTAAGATTGGCATGCCTAGAACACCCCTAGGCTTCCTTATGTACCAGTCCCTATGAGCCAGCCGAAAGCTACTCAGTGCCTCGAAGCCCTCTATCGAGGCGCAATCATGCAAATAACACATGCATCATGTAGTACGTGTCACGGGCTTTCCAATGTACCAAAGAATGCCTCAATCCGTGAAGAAACGGCTAAGTTATGGCTGTTTGAGTGCTCCACGTGTGACGGCCGCTGGCAACACAGCCAGCGGTGGTCACGGCCGCCCGAAGCGCCCTTGCTTGCGAATGCAGCTCCAGCCACCATCCCGAAGCACCCATGGGCCCCAATGAACCTTGCCTCATTGGCTAAGCGTCCATCCAGGGGCACTTCGGCTGCAGTGGGCGAGAAAGTCGCTCCGCCGTGCTCGGGGTCGAACCGGTACGTCTCCTGTTTTCTGGAGGTGTGCCTCCCACTTTTGCACGGCCGTATCTTTCTCGTCCCTGCACCGAATGACCCGGTTCTTGGGTCGATTTCGCACGGTTTTTCACGTAGAATACAATGGGAGCATCAAAGCATGCATCTGACCTCAGCATGATGACGTAATCACCGCCTTGACCGGCGGCTCCCATAACATCACCCCCCCTCCGAGGGCGCACCGTCCCGGTGCGCTCCTGGTACGCTCGGAGGACCCTGTTGACAGCACCGCCCCTGTGGAAATCGGCTTCGGGGACCCAGCAGTTGTGCTCAGGCCCATAGCCGAGCCATTGCACCAGGTACTGCCACTCGTTACCGCGCCGACGGTGCCCGAGAATCTTCTCCACCACATACTCCTCTTCCCCCTCCACTAGGACCGGTGGGGGAGGGGCCTGTCCCCGCGCCGCGAACTGTGCATCCGGCTCCTTGTAGGCCTTGAGAAGAGAAGCGTGGAACACAGGATGGATGCCATAGTGGTCCGGCAGCTCCAACTCGTAGCTCACCGCGGACCGCTTCTCCTTGACCGGAAAAGGGCCCACCCACCGGGGCTTGAGCTTGTCGCTGCCCACCCCCGCCAGCTGCAGGTTCCGCGAGCTCAGCAGCACCTGTTGTCCCACTGAGAACTCCTCGGCTGTCCGGTGCTTGTCCGCTTGCCGCTTCATCTGCTGTTGTGCCTTGTGTAGCGCCTCGCGTACACCGCGCCACACCTCTGTGAAGTCACTTGTAAACTGGTGCACCGCGAGTAGGTCTGACCCTGTTGCCATGTCTGAGGGACATGCAGGCTGCACCCCATACACTACCTCAAAGGGAGACCGCAACGTAGAGGCATGCACTGCTGAGTTGTAGGCAAACTCAGCCACCGGGAGCTTGCATTCCCATCCCTCACCATCCGGTTCCAAGATCCCCCGCAGTAGCTGCTCCATGGTCTGATTGGTGCGCTCAGTTTGTCCATCCGTTTGGGGATGGTAGGCCGATGAAAGAGCCACACAGGTGCCCAGCTTCTTGAAGAGTTCCTCCCAAAACTGGGAGGTGAAGCGCGGGTCGCGGTCGGAGACCATGCACTTCGGCACCCCGTGCAGTTTGATGACGTGTTGCAAGAGGAGTTGAGTCGTCTCTGCTGCCGTGACCTTCTACGCACATGGAATAAAGTGCGCCATTTTGCTGAACCGGTCCACCACCACCAGCACCATGGTGTTGCCTGTTGTATTCCGTGGAAGACCCCCCACAAAATCAAGTGAGATGTCCGTCCACGGACGTTCCGGCACCGGTAGCGGCTGCAGCTCCCCTGGCGCCCGTGCCCTCCGCGACTTGATTCGTTGGCACGTGTCACAGCTGCTCACGTACTCCTTGCAATCTGCTCCCATCGTCGCCCACCAATATTGGCGCGCAAGCGTCTTGAAGGTCTTGTCGTGGCCAAAATGACCACTATAGTGCGAGTCGTATGCCTCCTCCAGCAACGCCTGTCGCAAAGACGCACTCCGCGGCACCACAATCTGGTTCCCCTTCTCACGCCGCCAATACTGGCCGTCCCACTTGCACCCCTTCACCGTACTTCCGGCAAAGTCCTCGTCCTCCGCATACCCGTGTGCAAACAGGCTGCGGATGATTGGAGATCCCGCCAGCACCGTGATCGCATGCACGCCCAAGTCCGGGCGACGCAAAAGCGGGTCCGCTGGGTTGATCCTTCCTGGTTTGTACTGGATCTCGTAGTCGAAGCCACCCTCCAGTAGCTCCATCCACCGTGCTTGACGACGACTCAGGTTCGGCTACGACTTGAGGTACTTGAGCGCGTAGTGGTCCGTGTGCACCACACACCGCCGCGCCTCAAGGTAGTACCTCCATTGCTTGAAGGCCTGGACCACCGCGAGCATCTCCTTCTCGTGGATCGGGTAGTTTAGCTCAGCCCCTTTCAGCTTCTTGGAGTAGTACGCGAGGGGCTGCAATCCCTTCCCTTGGTCGTGCATCAGCACCCCGTCGATCGCATAGTCGCTTGCGTCTGTCGCCAACACGTACTCCTTGCTCGTGTCCGGATGCACCAACACCGGGGCTTGACACATGGCAGCCTTCATTGCACCGAAGGCTTGCCCCTCCTTTGCACCCCACTCCCATTGGCACCCCTTCTTGAGCAATTCTGTCATTGGTGCTCCCATTGCCGCGTGCCCCCGGATAAACCTCCGGTAGTAGGTCGTAAACTCCAGAAAAACCTAGATGTCACTCACGCACGCCGGCTCTGGTCACTCCTTCACTGCTTCCACCTTTTTTGGGTCCATGCGGATTCCCCTCCCGCTGACAATGTGCCCGAGGAACTCCACCTCCTGCTTGGAGAATTCACACTTGCTGAGCTTGGCAAACAGTTGCTCCTTTCTCAGTACTTCCATCACCGTCCGCAGGTGCTCTTGGTGCTCCTCCATCGTCCGCGAGTAGACAAGGATGTCGTCGAGGAAGACGACCACGAACTGGTCCAAGTAGGGGTGGAACACCCGGTTCATCAACTCCATGAACGTAGCAGGAGCATTCGTTAGCCCAAAAGGCATCACGAGATACTCAAAGTGTCCATAGCGCGTCCGAAACGCGGTTTTTTCCACATCCTCCTCCGCAATGCGGATTTGGTGATACCCCGACCTCAGGTCCAGTTTGCTGAAGACACGCGCGCCTCGAAGCTGGTCGAACAACTCCTCGGCCTGTGGCAACGGGTAGCGATTCTTCACCGTGATGTTGTTGAGCGCCCGGTAGTCCACGCACATCCGCAGCTCTCCTGATTTCTTCTTGACAAACAGTACCGGCGGCGCATATGGAGACACCGATGGCCAAATGAAGCCTTGGTCCACCAACTCCCCCAACTGCTTCTTGAGCTCCGCAAGCTCCGTGTCACTCATGCGGTTGTAAGACCGCACTGTTGGTGACGACCCTGGTACCACCTCGATTTTGTGGTCAATGTCGCGTTGTGGTGGCAGCCCCTTCGGTAACTCCTCTGGAAAAACGTCCCCGAACTCCCTGAGCACCTCCCCAACACCGGGAGGCAACTCTGGAGCTCCTGCGCCTTCCCCCGGCTGCCCCTCCGCTGCTTCGACCACTGCAATCTGCTGCTCTGCTGCTTGTTGTGGACGCACCCATGCCAAGTAAACCTGGCCACCCTTGCGCTCGCACCGCTTTAGATGCTGCAAGTTGATGACGCGCAGCTGCTTCCCCGCTTCCGCCACTTCCGACTCCTTCCCCTCACCCCGCCACAAAGGCAAAGTGATATTTTTCCCGCCCGCTTTCACGACCACCCGGTTGCACCTCCAATCCACCTCCGGATTCCAGGCGTGCAACCAATCCCGGCCGATCAAACAGTCGTAAAAATCCATAGGGCAAGTGTGGAACTCCATGTCACACACCAACTCTCTCATACGGACTTTGTGCTTGACGAGAGGCCTGCCGCACTCCACCACTCCGGACACCTGCCGCGCCTTGGCCGACGTGCACGGCTGCCGTGCGAGCTCCAACCTCGTCGCCAACCTGTCGTTGAAGAAGCTATGACTCGCGCCGCCGTCTAGCAGCCCACGTAGCTTCCTCCGGCCCTTGAAACTCCCCTCCGGAATCTCAAGAACCAGCTCCAGGATGATCCCTGGAAACTGCCGGGTCTCACCTTCATTCCGCAACAACACTTGAGGCAGCTCCTTAATTGGCAAAAGCCTTTCAGGGCTGGTGCTGTCCCTTGCGGACGAAAGACTTGCAGCAGTAGGTCGTCCCCTCCTCACTGCTGCTGCCCGTTTCCCTGCTGTGCTTTGCGCTTGGGGCAATCCCGCTTGCGATGACCCTCCTCACCACAAGCAAAACACTTGCCTCTCGGTCCTTGCGGTCCGCCCGCGCCCCGCTGTCCGGCTTGGATTGCGTCCACCTCCATGGAGGTGGACCGAGAGGCTGCTCCACCCGTGGTTGTGTTGCATAGCTGGTCCGGCGCACATTGTAGCTTACCGCGTCGATGCGCTCCGCCGCCGAGACCAACTCCGCAAAGGTCCGCAACCCGAGCACCGCGAGTTCGCCTTGGACGTGCGGCTTCAAGCCGTCATGGTAGCGGTCGTACGCCTCCGCGTCCGAGAGGTCGTCAATCTGCGCCGCCAAGGCCATGAAGCGTGTAGTGTAGTCCTGGACCGATCCGCCTTGCTTGACGTGCTTGATCTTGTCACGTGCGACCCGGCTGCCATTGAGGAGGTCAAAATGCGCCTGGAGCATCGTCTCGAACTGCTCCCACGTCTCTGGCTTCTCTGTCAACGCCCGCGCACCGAGCTGTACTTCCCGCCCCAGCGGTAGACTCAGCAACGGCTGCAGCCGTGGCCCGACCCCCAGCCCATCCGGCAACCCAACGGCATTCCGCCGGCACAATGCCGACCACCACTGCAGCGCCATTCCTTGGAGTAGCGTAGGTGCATACTCCAGCCTCGTGGCATCTTCTCCCACGGGAAGGCCCAATGCCGTGAAGTACGAGTTCACCGTGAAGAGCCACTCACGCGCACTGCCCTTGCCGGTGTAGAACTCCGGCTCCTTCGGCTTGGGCCGCCGAAAGGCAGGTGCGGATGCCAATGCGACACCCCCCAACGCACTGCTCCCTTGGCCGACGTACCTCGCCTCAACCTCCGCACGCAGCTGCTGGTTCTCTTGACGCAACTCGTCAAGAGCACGCCGGATCTCCTCCATGAGGTAGGCCTGGTCGTATGCCGCTGCCGCCATGGTTTCGGTTGTGACGAAAAAATTCTGGCCAAACGCAGTTGTGGCAGATCTGCTGCCTCCCTTGGGTCCGCGCAAAGCCGAGCGAACGTCCACGCGCTCTGATACCAAATGTGAACCGAGGGGTGCCCGGCGTGACGGTCACACGCCGAGCCCTTGGGATAAACCTCCCAACCCTCGACCCCTTGGTGTGTGGGCCAGCCCTTGAGACGTCGCACAACCCTCTCCTAGCAGCAAGACCGCTGCTAGTGACCGAGGTTCCCGTCGTGCGACTCTCCCGGTGGCGTTTGCACCAAGGTGCGCTACGGAAGACTTGTAGGATCGAATGGACGTGTGCGAGGCAATGCTTGGAACACAAGTAGAGTTGGGCAAGGAATGAATCCTTAGACTTGATAGATCAGTACAAGGCAATGTACAAAGTCTCTGGGTAAGATTGGCATGCCTAGAACACCCCTAGGCTTCCTTATGTACCAGTCCCCATGAGCCAGCCGAAAGCTACTCAGTGCCTCGAAGCCCTCTATCGAGGTGCAATCATGCAAATAACACATGCATCATGTAGTACGCATCACGATCTTTCCAACGCACCAAACAATGCCTCAATCCGTGAAGAAACGGCTAAGTTATGGCCGTTTGAGTGCTCCACGCGTGACGGCCGCTGGCAGCACCGCCAGCGGTGGTCACGGCCGCCCGAAGCGCCCTTGCTTGCGAATGCAGCTCCAGCCGCCATCCCGAAGCGCCCATGGGCCCCAATGAACCTTGCCTCATTGTCTAAGCATCCATCCAGGGGCGCTTCGGCTGCAGTGGGCGAGAAAGTCGCTCCGCCGTGCTCGGGGTCGAACCGGTACGTCTCCTGTTTTCTGGAGGTGTGCCTCCCACTTTTGCACGGCCGTATCTTTCTCGTCCCTGCACCGAATGACCCGGTTCTTGGGTCGATTTCGCACGGTTTTTCACGTATAATACAATGGGAGCATCAAAGCATGCATCTGACCTCAGCATGATGACGTAATCACCGCCTTGACCGGCGGCTCCTATAACATCAGCTGACGGAGGCGCTCCTGAAGAACTCGAATCTCATGATCCGGGGAGTCGTCCGTCATGCCTGGCATGAATGGCTCATCATCCAAGAGGTCAGAAGGTGGTGGGTCAGGTCGAGCCGACTGCTGTGTAGAGAAAGCGACGCCGGCAGCTCCCTCGGAAACCTGCCGTGGGACTCTGGACTGGCCACGCAGAAGCTCAGTCAACATAAGGGTGAGTGGATCGGATCGAGCTCCTGTAACGGGTGCCTGAGCCGACTGCTGTGTAGACCGCGACGCCGGCAGCCCCCCCGGAAACCTGCCGTGGGACTGTGGACTGGCTAAGCAGGAGCTCAGTCAGCGTACGGATGACATCAGTCTGCTCCCGCTCTAGGCGACGCATCTTAACCTGCTGGCTCCGCAGGTCCTCAATGGCCTGCGAGCGTGGGCTCAGGACACCAGAAGATGAGGAGGAGGGATCATCTGTCGCCTTCCCCTTGTTCTCCGACGAGTCGATGTCGCCTCTCAGTATGGGTGGACAGGTCAGGTTTGTCGGATTTCGAAAGCGTCAGCGTTTCTCGAGAAGTTGAGACGCTGGAAATGTTTGACTGTCCGGCCAAAAATTTGACTAAGTATGGTGCTGACGTCAGCAGGTGGTTGACGTCAGCATGACCTGATGATGTCAGCAAGCAGAAATGCTGACGTCAGCTCGACTCCCCTCTTCTTTTTTCGTTTTTTTTCTTTTTTTTTCTCTTTCTCGCGGCTCTGCGCGAGCGTGCAGCCGCTCCGCGGCGGCTGCGCGGAAGCTGCGCGTAGGCTGCGCAGCAGCTTCTGCTGAGCTGCTGCTGTAGCTGTGCTGTCAGCTGCAGCAGCAGTTGCGTGGCTGCGTGCGCAGCAGTGGCAGCAGCGGCTGCGCAATGCCGCTGCTGCTGCTGCGCGCTGCGGCTGCTGCTCGCTGCCGCCGCCGCGCGCTGCTGCTGTTGCTGCGCTACTGTTGCTGCAGCTGCTGCTGCTCTGCTGCTGCGGCCGCGGCTGCCGCTGCTGCTGTTGCACTGCTGTTGCTGCCGCTGCTGCTGCTCTGCTGCTGCCGCCGCTGCCGCCGCTCGTTGCTGCTGCTGCGGCCGCTGCTGCGGCTGCGGGCGGCGGCTGCACTCGCTGCAGCCGCCACGCGCTGCTGTGGCTGCTGCTGTGGCAGGCTGCTGCTACGGCGCTGCTACTGCCGTTCCTGCTGCTGCTGCTCTGCCGCTATGCTGCTACTGGCACAGGGGCAGCGCCGCTGCTGCGGTCTCACGTGATGGGTGTGGGCTGCGTTGACGGCGACCAGTTGTCTTCGACGGGCCCCAGTGGATCTGCTGCAGTGGTGACTCTCACTGCTGCTGCTCTGCTGCGTCTCTGCTGCGCAGCTCAGTGAGAACTATCTCACTGCTCTGATACCATGAAAAGATGCAAGGAAGCTTCCTAGCAACACTGCCGTTGACAAGGCGTCAGAGCCTGATCAAACGGTGACGACAGTCACAAGTCATGCACGCAACGGCAAGGGTTTGGCTAGGGGACACAAGGCAAAGTGTCTGAATGCTTCAATAGCATTTGCAGAGAGAGTTGAAAAATAACAGGTCCATGGCATAAGTACCTGCCGCGGCGCACGGCGGGTGTCGCACGCGGCAGTGCAAGATCTGTCCTAAAACCGGCCCAAAACCACTGTTTTGGCCGTAACTCTGCGCACACATGTCAGAACGCTACGCCGTCTGAACCTAGATGTGCAGAATCACAAGCCGGACGCTACGACTTGTCACATGCATGCATCCGGCATCGAACGGTGGATACACAATGCAAAAACATGCAAATTGGGCCCACGGCCAGTCCACCGATAAAATCCTGCGTGCTACAGAAAAACTGCAGGAGGTCCCGGGTAGCGTCCAGAGCTCTGGAACGGCCGTCGGTCAGCTCCAAGCTGGTAGTCCGTCGCCGGCCGACGCACCGGTACCGCCTGGGTCCGCATCAGGGATCTGCACGAGTATGGACACGGCCGAGCGGTCACAGTAAACTGTACAGGTCGACAGGAACGTCACAAATCACAACACCGCTCTCCCATTCTCTCCCTCCCCCTCATCTCCTTTCCCTCGCATCGTTTCTGCTATATACATGTGTAGCCAATTTGATAGTCATATGCCCAATTTGAACTTATCAGGCATGGCTTTGCTTTTTGGCTGCCCTCGTTAAGCGATATAGTTCGAACTGTATGCTGCTTGGCTTTCCAGTCATTGCATCCATAGGTCCAACCCACAGCAGTCAGTCCTTGTCAGCTGAATGGTAGAATGAAACTTTGTATCTATACACTTTCCAGGGGCATGTTGTTTCAATGGATCAACTAATGTATTTCCCACGGATGTTGGTTCAGTACTGCTCCAGATCTATGCGGAAATGCATGATCAGTCTCCATTGTTACCTGGCTATACTCTGTATCCTCCATTCGGTGGAGGTGTAACAACAATCATGTCACTGGGAGTCTAGCAATGCCTCCGACTGCCACTCTTTCTTGTTGACAGTGAACTGTGTTAACTCATCTGATGGTTGACGTTAGCATTAATGATTAAACCAGTTGACTACAGACCCAGCCCTACATGGGGGTTTGGTAGGTTAGGACTAGCATTTACATTCAACTCTTTGCAAGGAAAAACCTTATTCCACAGCTTTCTCAAAGTGAGCCTTCTCTAGCAGTGCTTGTCTCTATGGCATTGATTTGGTGTGTCGGAGGGAATGTACCCAAGCACAAAGGAATGTACTACAGAAAAATTACATGCACCTAGGGAGGCACGTGGGCCACAGCCCTCCACCCCTTTTCACTCCCTCACCATGCAACAGCCTATGCTACCGAACAGCTGCATCGGAAGAAGCCAACCGCCAGTGTCATCGGGCATAGGCTTCGCCTAGGCCGAGATTGCTGCCCTTTCTCTTGATCGGAGGGAGGCCTCAGGCCCCCTCTCTTCCTCGCATGTGGACCAATGAAAATCGGTCCATCTCTGGGCAAGGCCACAGCTTTGGCTGCCTTCGCCTTATGGAGCACAGCCCCTCGCCTGCTGTGCTTACAGCAAATAGACGTTCCTTCATCAGACCTGCAGGTACAGCACAGTCGATGCACAAAGACTAAGTTGCAGCACAAGACCCAAGCTGGTGGAAATTTCCAATGCCAGTGCTCACTCTCTGCCCAGGAAACCTGCTGCACGCATCGTCCGCCTAAGACCACATTTTCCCCAACGCAGCTCCCACAGGCCGGGCACAAAGCGGCAAAACACGCCAGTGAAGTGCATCACGTCACTCGGTCGTGAGTCAGCTGTCCCTACAAAATTATCCTCCTGCAACCTGCCACGTCCGCACTACCCAGCCAGACCCTCAGAATGCAACTCGCGTAAATTTCAAATAACCAGTCAGAACCACGTCATCCCAGCTCTCCCCCCCCCCCCCCCCCCCCCCCCCCACATCCTGACCTCCAGCTTACACCCCTATCCATGCGTCATGGATAGGTATGGAACGCAACCTTCACCACGCCATCGTCGCTCAAGAGGGAAAAGAGCACAAACCTGTTATCGCGCGCTCGGTGGCGGCGGCGCCAATAGGTAGTCGTCGCATGCGCCGTTGATGCAGACAGTGCCCTGCTGGCACCGCTGGAAGCAGGCGCCGCAGTTGTTGCTGTCCGTCAAGATGTCCACGCACTGTCCGCCGCAGCACAGCTGGTCCGCAGAGCACGGGTTCAGGCACTGTCCGCAGTGGAAAATGTCGTCCAGCAGATTCCGGCACGCCTTGCCGCAGCAGGTGTCGTAGCCGGGGTTCGTCAGCACGAAGATATCGCAAATCGTCTGGTTGCCGAAGCACCTCTGGCCAGGAAGAAAATGGTGCCCGACGCCAGGCGGGTGGTGGCCGACTCCGGGAGGATGGTGGCCCACGCCCGGGGGGTGGTGACCCACACCTTGCGCGTGGTGGCCCACGCCAGGCGGGTGGCGTCCGGAGCCCGGCGCATGATGCCCGACGCCGGGCGGGTGGTGGCCCACCCCGGGAGGGTGGTGGCCAGGCTTCGGTGGCTGCGGCGGCTGCGGCGGATGGTGGCCCACGAACGGCGGGTGGTGGCCTACACCAGGCGGATGGTGGCCCACGTCGGGCGGGTGGTGCCCGACGCTCGGAGGGTGATGACCGCACGGGTCGACGCCTCCCACTCCAGGTGGGTGATTGAGGCCAGAGGTGGGGCGGCGCGGGCAGTCTCTCAGCTCCCTCCGCATCCCTTCGCCCTCCTCAGCCGCTGCCGATATCGAGTCAGGGCGGGGTCCCGAACCGCCCTCCAAGAGACTCTTCCTCGCGGTCGAGTGAGGCGGGAGCAGTGAGTCGGCCCCCACTGACGCGCGATTTGAGAGCTTCACGGCGCCGCCTAGGCCCGGGACAGAGATGCCGACGCCGTGGTTGGAGCCCGTGCGGCCGGGTGTTCGCAGAGGCGTTCGCGAGGGCGTTCGCGAAGAAGAAGACCCCTGATGCTTGCGTGACGACAGACGGATCTGAATCTTGAAGTGCTTTTGCCGCCGCTTTTGGCCCCACAGCGAGTTGGTCGTCAGCTTCCACGAAGACTTGGCGGATGATGCCGTCTTGGCTGCGGCTGGCTTCGCAACCGACGCGGCCCCTACCCCTGCGCCTGCACCAGTCCCCGCTGATGCGGTGGGCTTGGCTTGCTGAGATGATTGCCGTGCGGTTGACCTGCCTGCACCTGCCTTCTTGCGCGGCTTCGTGAAGACCAACTTCACCTTTGGAATGGATATGGTCGCCTTCGTCCCTTTTTGCTTTGCCGCATTCGGCGCCGCTTCTTTCCTCTGCTTCGAAACAGCTGATGCAGACGTTCTATGGGGCGAGGATGGGGAAGAGAATGTTGAAGACGATGCAGACGATGAGGAAGAGGAAGAGGAATGGGCAGAGGAAGAGGAAGAGCTTGCTACTGTGGCTGCTGTTGGAACTGGATGCCTCGACTTCCTTCGCAACCGGACCTCCACTCCGCCCCATCGAACCCCACCCTTGCGCACATCTTGCCGACCCTTCGTATCCAAGTTCAAAGCGCTGCACTCGACGATGGCCCAGCACCATAGGAGGAGGTATGCCGACGAGCTGACCAGCGAAACCTTCCTAGCACTCATTCTCCTTCTACTGTGCGCATTCCTCTGCAATCTGCCCTTGGCGTCCACTACGGCGATACAAGCTGCTGTCGACATCGTTGCGGGACTGGGGAGTTGCGCTTCAGCGAAAACTAGGTTGGGAACATCCTGCGGAGACTAGAAGTGGCAAGGGGTCCTCAGTTGAGGGAGGTATGAGAGACGTACACTCTAACACAGGGCAGAGACAGAGTGCAAGGTGGGGGACTTGGTGTCGAAACGACGTTGCGCTCAAGGCACTTCGGAGAAAACGAACAGCAGCAGCACCCCAAAACTGAGGCTACCGAGCACTTCTACCCGGCACCGCTTTCGTCGGATGAGCAGGTATTATGGCTCGTCAAGGGCAAGACGATGTGTGACAAGGGCAGGTCTATTCGGGCTGGGCGGCAGCTAACACTGGGAGAAGCGAGCCGTGCCAGCTGAATAGTGCGGGACCCATCGCTGACACGAGAGATTTTCGCAGGGAGATAGCCGGATGCGGCGCGCATGCCGTCGGTCTGACTGCCCTCAAACCATCGAAACTGCCTTCCCGCAACGTGGCGGCGGTAAATGTCGTGAGGCGGCAAACCCGGAAAACTTAAAACCACGCGACGTCGTAGCCCGGATTCGCGAACTCGCAGGTCTCGCCAGCGTCGAGGTCATCCCGAGACGCCTTTGTCACCGACACTCGCACGGATCGGAGGTATGGCTCATCCACTTGCACGAGGAAGTGCGCGAGCGATGCGAATGCGCGACGGGGACGGCCAGATCGCGTTGCGTGCGATGAGCGTCGTGAGAGGGCGCGGGTCGTCGACGACGGACACGGATGCTGTACCTGCCAGTTCGACGCAGGCCTTCGACAATACATTTCCAGCCTGCACCCTTCGATGGGTTTGCGACACCTCCGGACTATCTATCAACGTTCTAGGCGAAAAACACAGCATTTTTTTGTTGATGAGGAAAACCCCGTTTCTTCTCCAGCCAAAAGCCGCTCAGCGCGCCTCCCTTACGTCTCGCATGTCAGACGCGCCTCGTTCACACAAGAAGCCTGGTGGGAAACGCTGGCATCCGTTCTTTTTTGTCAATGTTTCGAGAAGGTAAAGCAGCGTCGAAGCTTGTAACGAAACACGATTGCTTCCGATATGCGAGACCAGTAGCCACCGTAGAACATGAATAGCACGTGCCGACGGATGTGTAAATATATGAATGTCAAGCATGAATATATTATGATTGTCGTCGAAATGGACGATTGGAGGACTAGTGTTTGCCAACGACGGTCAAAAAAGCTCTTACGCGGCAATGGATCATTTTCCACGGAGGGATGACACAAAAAGGTGGTGGAAATAATCGTTGGAGCTGGACAGCTCCGGGTCAGAGGTTGTGATCAAAGAATTCTTCTTTAAACTGAAAGAATCCGAAGAGTCCCCTATTCATTGTGGTAGACCTCAAGCAGATCTACCTTAAGAAAACGAGACATCGAGGGAAGCCAAAAAATGGACGCTGGCTCAGGGCTACAGGAAAAGTAGGTTCGCAATCGGAGAATGAAGTGAGCTCTCCCCTTGCGGACTGCCTAGGATGTCACCAACCACCGATTGCGGCGTCGCCGACTTTCCTTCGCAACGATCAGAACTCTCGTCAGGCAACATATATGAACGGCAAAGTTGCAAGGTACCCCGTTTTAATAGGCCGATAATGCTATCCCCGATGTGAGGGAACTTCCAACTGCAAACTAGGTCCAGTGTTGAAAATACTAGGAGCGGGAAATTACCCATCCGCCACGCGTTTGACGAGGGGTAATCTCCCGAACCCCTATTTCAGAATTATATCCCTACATGCCACGGTTCGCAAATGTTGATCATCATATGCCACGTTTTCTTTTTTAGATCACAGTATGCCACGGATACTTTCCTTAGATCGCAATATGCCACGAGGGGCTAATCGGATGTCATCATATATCCCATGCAGCAGTGGCATATCATGCCATCTTATTTGCCCCACGTCAGCTGAATGTGAAGTGGAGTGGTTCGGTCAGGGTTTTTTTGTTTTCGCCATGTTTGCGAATGGGGCTCCAATACGGAAGATTGTTCAGGTGTTTTTCAAGCTCACGAGTGTTTTCCTATTATGTTCGTACACTGTGGGACGTCTTTTTCTTGGTGGAACGTTCCAAGTCAACGATCCACCACAGACAAAATAGCCTAGGTGAATGACCGCGAGTCCCCCCCCCCTCCTCGAAGCAGGTCAATGTACGTGGCCATGTTTTCGACCCATCAGTACGCCACAGTCTGTCACGTAAACGGTCACGGTCAAAGTTGCGGAGTTCCCCCCCCCCCCACCAGACGTTGTGGCTATGTTAACGGTCACGGTCAAAGTTGCGAAACCCCCCCCCCAATATGACACCCCCCTTTTGTACTTGCATCCGGGGTGTGTCGATGCCCCCCCCCCCCCAATCGACTTCGTCTGTCGTATCGACCTTCATTCGACCTAACGCGCCCCCCCCCCCCCTCCGGGTTGACCCCGCTGACGCCAAGGCAACAGCGCGTGGGACTCGCCTGGTGCCTTCCTACTCCCCACTGACGGCCAGCGCCATGGCGCCGCCCGGCGTCCCCAGGGCCGCTTTTTTACACCTCCGGAAGCAGACGCTGTTGTCTGCCGCCGTCATGGCTGCTCAATGGAGAGCGCACGCGCAATGCGCTCAACAGCAACATACCATTGGCGCCCGTGGCCTCAACGCTGCAGGCTTCCCCAACGTCGCTCTCCATCAAGTCATCATCCTGTCATCGGATGATGTCGATCCTCCTCGCGCGCCGGCATCGCCGGATCGGCAGCCACCACAACGCTTGAACCAGCGCCAGCGTGTGCGGCCGCTGCGCAACGTTGGGCCAGGTGTGTCGCCGCTGCGGCAATGTGCCCCCCCCCAATTCCATTTTGGCGCACTCACAACATGAGTTGCTTTTTGTCGCACAACATTGCCGCACCTGTGCCGCAGGTATGCCGCAACAATGCTTCAGCATTGCCGCAGCAAAGCCGCTGGCAGGCCGCAGCATAGCCGCAGGTAGGCCGCAGCATAGCCGTAGGTATGCTGCGGCTATGCCGCAGCTATGCCGCAGCTCTGCCGCAGCTATGCCGCAGCATAGTCGCAGCATTGCCATAGCATAGCCGCACCATAGCCGCACCTAGCAGCAGGTAGGCTGCCGAAATGCCGCAGCAACGCAACAGCTATGCCGCAGCACAGCCGCAGCATTGCCGCAGCATAGCAGCAGCATAGCCGCATCATAGGCGCACCATAGGTGCAGCTATGCTGCAGCAATGCCGCAGATATGCCGCAGCATTGCCTCAGCATAGGTCGCATCATTCAATGATGTCCAAATAGTTGCATTCATAGCTTGGCCGGAGCATAGCCGCAGCATAGCCGCAGCCATGCCGCAGCTATGCCGCAACTGTGCCTTACCATAGCCGCAGCATAGCCGCAGCGTAGCCGCAGGTACCAGCAGCTAGCCTGCAGCATAGCCGCAGCTATGCCGCAGCATTGCCGCAGCAAAGCCGCAGCAATGCCGCAGATATGCCGCAGCTATGCCGTAGCTATGCCGCAGCAGTGCCGCAGCTATGCCGTAGCTATGCCGCACCTATGCCGCAGCAGTGCCTTAGCATTGCCGCAGCATAGCCGCAGATATGCCGCAGCTATGCCGCAGTAGTGCCTTAGCATTGCCGCAGCATAGCCGCAGCGTAGCCACAGGTACCAGCAGGTAGCCCGCAGCATAGCCGCAGCATAGCCGCACCTATGTCGCAGCATTGCCGCAGCAAAGCCGCAACAATGCCGCACATATGCCGCAGCTATGCCGCAGCATTGCCTCAGCACAGGCCGCATCATTGAATGATGTCCAAGTACTTGTATTCATAGCTTGGCCGCAGCATAGCCGCAGCATAGCCGCAGCCATGCCGCAGCTATGCCCCAGCTGTGCCTTACCATAGCCGCAGCATAGCCGCAACATAGCTGCAGCATAGCCGCAGGTACCAGCAGCTAGCCCGCAGCATAGCCGCAGCATAGCCGTAGCTATGCCGCAGCATTGCCACAGCAAAGCCACAGCTATGCCGCAGATATGCCGCAGCTATGTCGCAGCATTGCCTCAGCATAGGCCGCATCATTGAATGATGTCCAAGTACTTGCATTCATAGCTTGGCCGCAGCATAGCCGCAGCATAGCCGCAGCCATGCCACAGCTATGCCGCAGCTGTGCCGTACCATAGCCGCAGCATAGCCGCAGCATAGCCGCAGCGTAGCCTCAGGTACCAGCAGCTAGCCCGCAGCATAGCCGCAGCATAGCCGCAGCTATGCCGCAGCATTGCCACAGCAAAGCCACAGCTATGCCGCATATATGCCGCAGCTATGCCGCAGCATTGCCTCAGCATAGACGCAGCTAGCCCGCAGCATTGCCGTAGGATAGCCGCAGCATAGCCGCAGCATAGCCGCAGCAATGCCTCAGCATAGACGCAGCTAGCTCGCAGCATTGCCGCAGCATTGCCGCAGCATTGCCGCAGCATAGCCGCAGCAATGTCGCACGTATGCCGCAGCATTGCCTCGGCATAGCCGTGGCATAGCCGCAGCATAGCCGCACCATTGCCTCAGCATAGTCGCATTCCACGTATGTAACATAACTATTTTGGCCAATATTGTCTCCTTCCTCTTGCTTGTGCACGTGGTACAGGTTCATCGGACGAGGAGCCGTCACCCTTGCCTACCGTTGAGCCAACTGTGAACAACGTCCCCGTTCAAGCGTCACCTCCCCGTCGTGCGCCACCAAGGTTCCCCCCGGGAGAGACTTTTGCGACGATGGCTGCCTGCCGTGCCGCTATTGAGGACTACGCGGTGCAGCAGCGCTTTCCACTGCGTTGGGTGAAGAGTGAACCCGGCCGCATCATCGTGAAATGTGCACATTACCGCCAAGCGAACTGCCCTTGGACGGTGCGCGCAAGGTGGCAACAAACGAAGAGCTACGTGAAGGTGGCGACATTCATCGATGGTCACAACTGCTATCCGGGAGTTACCCGTGGTCATCCGGCGCGGACGGCGGGATGGGTCGTGCGCCACATCCGAGATGTCGTGGAGGCGAACGTGACGATACATCCGACAATTCTTCGCCAAATGCTGTTTGTGCGCGTTGGGGAGCAAGTTGACATGCCGGTCATTTATCGTGCGAAACGCATCGTTGTGAAGGACATCATGGGCGATCTGGACATGTCTTGGGCTCTGTTTCCGGCCCTTTGTGCAGAGGTTAGTTTATGCTCTTTAGCTTTTTCCCACGCGGCATGCTCTTTTGTCTTCAAATGCCTTGTGTATGCAATTGCTTCATACATTGGCTGAATATGTACATCATACTTGTATGCAGAGTGGTGTAACATATTCACTTTCTAACTTATACATTCCAGTATGGACATGTGTGTGGTAGACAAAATCGAACATTGTCACCAAATAGTACCAAACATTTTGTAATGGGTCTTGTGTACATTGCAGATCACGCGAGCTGATCCTGAATCCTTCGTGGCTGCCGAAGAAGATCGCAACCGACGCTTTCGGCGCGCTTTTTGTGCACCGGGTGCTTCAAGAACGGCATTTCAGCATTGCCGCAACATAATCACTATGGATGGCACGTTCCTCCGTAATGGCTATAGTCAAGTCATGCTCATTGCAAAATGCTTTGATGCAAACGATCATGCAGTTCCTATGTGTTGGGCTCTCGTTCCGGGAGAGAATGGAGAGGAGTGGGATTGGTTTTGTTCCAAGTTGGTTGCTGCATTTCCATCTGTCTCACAACACGGCACGGTGGTCATTACCGACAGAGAGCGAGGCTTAGGTAATGCCATTCAAGGACGCATGCCCAATGCGTCTCATGCATTTTGCACGCACCACATTCGTGAGAATGAAAAGAAGCATTTCGGAAGTGCGGCAGCAGAGAAGTTCTGGATTTTGGCACATGCACGCACAGATGCGGAGTGGCAGCGTGCAAGAGAGCATCTGGCTGAATGCAACATAAGGGCTCTCGAGTATGTGGTTGGATTGGGGGGGAGGGTGGCATTCCAGTCGAGAAGTGGAGTGCACTCTACTTTCCGGTTCCACGTGGAGGGCACACAACAAGTAATGCAGCAGAGAGTCTGAACGCACGGCTGCGTGAGGCACGCGGTGCGTACCCCTTCTACTGTTTTTACTCACTTTGGCCATACACACAAAAGACATTTGTCGGCCGTGCACGTGCTGCAGAAGCTGAACCTGAGGCACTCGCAGGCAATGTGACGGCATAGATTGTCTCGGCCATCCGCGACTCGCGCCCGTACGTGGTTGTTCAGACTGGACGGTGGACTGGCAGTGTACGTGGCCCTCGAAGCGAGTTGCCACGCACAGTGGACTGCCTTCGCCGCAGGTGCAACTGTGGCAAGTTCCAGGAGTATGGTGTTCCATGTGTCCATGCGGTGGCTCGTTTGCTACATGTCGGTCGCAACCCAGAAGACTTCTGTGACGCACATCTGACAACCGACAAGCTGCAGCAGACGTACGCGTAGACAATCCCAAGTATCTCCATCCGCACACTGCAGTATGCGGAGGAAGGGTGGAATCCTCCTGCACATCGCCGCGGGCGAGGCCGGCCACGGTCCACGCGGCAGCAACGCAATGCACGCCGTCGTGCAAACGTCATTTGTCGGCGATGTGGATGCCGCGGGCATGCAATGCGCTTCTGTCGCAATGAGGCACAACCATCTCCGGTAGCAATTGCTGCTGCCCGTGCTGCACAGATTGTTCGCGGCGACAATGCTGATGTCATCTACGAAAGTGACGAGAATGAAGACGAGGCAGATGAGGAGGGGTATGAAAGTGAGGATGGCATGGATGACGATGACATAGACGGAGATGACGATGGTGATGATTTGACAGTGGATGGTTTAGTGCTTTCTTAGTTTTAGATAGACCATGTTTTCCACAACTTGATTGTAATCACAAGACACTTCAGCTTTCTCTATACGATGGAAAACATGCACATCATCGAATATTGCTTAAGTAGCAATATTTGGACGATGGAAAACATGCACATCATTCAATGTTGCCCAAGTAGGATCCTTCGTACAATGGAAAACATGCACATCATTGCATGTTGCCTAAGTGCTGTCACTCATAGTACATAGTTGACTTCGCTTTCCTGCACTGTAATCTCTACTGTAAGCTTGTCGTACTTCGGTGCTGAACACAGCCTTTGAACATGCTGGACAATAGTGGAGTTCACTTATGAATGCCATGCATCTAGCAAGTAAAAATCCAGAAACAAAGGCGATGAAGTATCCATCGTTGTATATGTGAAGTTGCAACATTGTGTCCTGCGAATGCAACAGTGTATGGGAATATGATAAGAGGAAAGATGAATGTGACTATATCAACAATTTACACAAGACTGCTCAGCACGACATCTTCCATCCTTAGTAGTTCACGCTCCCTCCGTCCTAAATTTGTATCCCATGCAAGTAAGCATTCCAAACAATACTGTATCTTCATCCACTCATCATGCCACTCCCGCATGCGCGTGTTGATGAATGTGTGCTCGCTCATAGTTGTAGCACACTCCTCTAAGCTCGCAAACTCTTCTTCTAACAGTGAACGAAGCTCACATTGCACTTCTGCTGCTTCACTAAGTATGTCTACACCAACCCACATCTCACGTAGTATGTACTGATGCAATTGCCCCCACCTCACCGCAAAATCAGCCCTTTCCTCTTGTAGATGGGCTCTGACAAGCTCGACATGTTCAGCCAGCTTCATGTGAGCTACGAAATCCTCCTCAGACATCATGATCTCAATGTGAAGAATATCTTGTCTATGAATAAATCCTACTGTACAACAGAGTAACAAATAAGTGCACAATTCACAGCACTAACGTGGGCGAAGGATGTGTTCAAGTAAATGGTTTGCTCCTTGAATAGGTTGCGCAATTGTTACCACTCCTGCACATGACAGTGAAGAAATTGTGAGCTTAGAGTACAATGACTGAAGAAGCCTGAATACACTGTACAGTAGACTTACACCTCAATAGTGAGCTTACATGTAAGACGGTACCTACGTTGAACAGGTAGCTGTGGCAAGTACAACTGAGCTAAAACCGCATGGGCTACTCTTCCACTTCCACTTCCCATCTCTACAGCAGAAAAAGAGAGTGAGACGGAAGCAAAACCGAGCGGTGCTCGGTGCTGCGCGGTGCTCGCGGTGCTGCGCGGTGCTGCGCGGTGCTGCACGGTGCTGCGCGGTGCTCGCGGTGCTGTACGGTGCTCGCGGTGCTGCACGGTGCTCGCGGTGCACGCGGTGCTGCGCGTTGCTCGCTGCTCGCGGTGCACGCGGTGCTGCACGCGGAGCTGCGCGGTGCCTCGCGGTGCTGCACGCGGTGCTGCACGTGCTGCTGCACGCGGTGCTACGCAGTGCACGCGGTGCTGCACGCGGTGCACGCGGTGCTGCACGCGGTTCCAAGCGGTGCAAACGCTGTTCGCGGTGCTCGCGGCGCTGCAAGCGGTGCACGCGGTGCAAGCGGTGCTCTGCGCAGTGCACGTGGCGCAAGCGGTGCACGCGATGCAAGCCATTCTCGCGGTGCACGCGGTGCACGACTCAGTGCTGCAGGCGATGCACACGGTGCTGCACGCGGTGCTGCGCGGTGCAAGCGGTGCTCGCGATGCACACGATGCAAGCGGTGCACGCGGTGCACGCGATGCAAGCCATTCTCGTGGTGCACGCGGTGCTGCAAGCGGTGCTGCACGCGGTGCACACAGTGCTGCACGCGGTGCTGCGCGGTGCAAGCGGTGCACGCGGTGCACGCGATGCAAGCGGTGCTGCGCGGTGCTCGCGGTGCTCACGGTACTGCGCTGTGCTCGCGGTACACGCGGTGCACGCGGTGCTGCGCGGTGCTCACGGCGCTGCAAGCGGTGCACGCGGTGCAAGCGGTGCTCGCGGTGCACACGGTGCTGCATGCGGTGCTCCACGCGGTGCTGCGCGGTGCTCGCGGTGCTCGCGGTGCTCGCGGTGCTGCACGCGGTGCTGCACGCAGTGCTCGCGGTGCTAGCGGTGCTGCACGCGGTGCCGCACGCGGTGCCGCACGCGGTGCTGCGCGGTACTTGCGATGCTCGCGGTGCTGCACGCGTTGCTGCACGCGGTGCTCGCCGTGCTGCACGCGATGCTCGCGTTGCACGCGGTGCTGCGCGGTGCTCGCGGTGCACGCAGTGCTGCACGTGGTGCTGCGTGGTGCTCGGTGCTCGCGGTGCACGCGGTGCTGCGCGGTGCAAGCGGTGCACGCGGTGCTACGCGGTGCAAGCGGTGCACGCGGTGCACGCGATGCAAGCGGTGCTGCACGCGGTGCTGCACGGTGCTCGCGGTGCTCGTGGTGCTGCGCTGTGCTCGCGGTGCTGCGCTGTGCTCGCGGTACACGCGATGCACGCGGTGCTGCGCGGTGCTCTGCGCGGTGCTGCGCGGTGCTGCACGCGGTGCTACGCGGTGCTCACTGTGCACGCGGTGCTGCGCGGTGCTCGCGGTGCTGTGCGGTGCTCGCGGTGCATGCGGTGCAGCACGCGGTGCTGCGCGGTTCTCGGTGCTGCGCGGTGCACGTGGCGCTGCACGCGGTGCTGCGCGGTGCTCGCAGTACTCGCGGTGCACGCGTTGCTGCACACGGTGCCCGCCGTGCTGCACGCGGTGCTCGCGGTGCTGCGCGGTGCTCGCGGTGCTGCACGCGGTGGTGCACGCGGTGCTCGCGGTGCTAGCGGTGCTGCACGCGATGCCGCACGCGGTGCTGCGTGGTACTTGCGGTGCTCGCGGTGCTGCACGCGTTGCTGCACGCGGTGCTCGCCGTGCTGCACGCGGTGCTCGTGTTGCACGCGTTGCTGCACGCGGTGCTGCGCGGTGCTCGCGGTCCTCGCGGTGCTGCGCGGTGCTCGCGGTGCACGTGGTGCTGTACGCGGTGCTGCGCGATGCTCGGTGCTCGCGGTGCACGCAGTGCTGCACGCGGTGCTGCGCGGTGCAAGCGGTGCACGTGGTGCACGCGATGCAAGCGGTTCTGCACGCGGTGTTACGCGATGCTCGCGGTGCTCGCGGCGCTGCGCTGTGCTCGCAGTACACGCGGTGCTGTGCAGTGCTGCGTGGTGCTCGCCGCGCTACAAGCGGTGCACGCGATGCAAGCGGTGCTCGCGGTGCACGCGGTGCTGCATGCGGTGCTCCGCGGTGCTCGCGGTGCTGCGCGGTGCTCGCGGTGCTGCAGGCGGTGCTGCACGCAGTGCTCGCGGTGCTAGTGGTGCTGCACGCGGTGCCGCACGCGGTGCTGCGCGGTACTTGCGGTGCTCGCGGTACTGCACGCGTTGCTGTACGCGGTGCTCGCCGTACTGCATGCGGTGCTCGCGTTGCACGCGGTACTGCACGCGGTGCTGCGCAGTGCTCGCGGTCCTCGCGGTGCTGCGCGGTGCTCACGGTGCACGCGGTGCTGCACGCGGTGCTGCACGCGGTGTTGCGTGGTGCTCGGTGCTCGCGGTGCACGCGGTGCTGCACGCGGTGCTACGCGGTGCAAGCGGTGCACGCGGTGCACGCGATGCAAGCAGTGCTGCACGCGGTGCTGCGTGGTGCAAGCGGTGCACGCGGTGCACGCGATGCAAGCGGCGCTGCACGCGGTGCTGCGCGGTGCTCGCGGTGCTGCACTGTGCTCGCGGTACACGCGGTGCACGCGGTGCTGCACGGTGCTGCGCGGTGCTGCACGCGGTGCTGTACGCGGTGCTGCACGCGGTGCTGCATGCGGTGCTGCACGGTGCTCGCCGTGCACGCGGTGCTGCGCGGTGCTCGCGGTGCTCGCGGTGTACGCGGTGCAGCACGCAGTGCTGCGCGGTTCTCGGTGCTGCGCGGTGCATGTGGCGCTGCACACGGTGCTGCGCGGTGCTCGCAGTGCTCGCGGTGCACGCATTGCTGCATGCGGTGCCCGCCGTGCTGCACGCGGTGCTCGCGGTGCACGCGGTGCTGCGCGGTGCTCGCGGTGCTGCACGCGGTGCTCGCGGTGCACGCGGTGCTGCACGGTGCTGCGCGGTGCTCGCAGTGCTCGCGGTGCACGCATTGCTGCATGCGGTGCCCGCCGTGCTGCACGCGGTGCTCGCGGTGCACGCGGTGCTGCGCGGTGCTCGCGGTGCTCGCGGTGCTGCACGCGGTGCTCGCGGTGCTAGCGGTGCTGCACGCGGTGCCGCACGCGATGTTGCGCGGTACTTGCGGTGCTCGCGGTGCTGCACGCGTTGCTGCACGCGGTGCTCGCGGTGCTAGCGGTGCTGCACGCGGTGCCGCACGCGATGTTGCGCGGTACTTGCGGTGCTCGCGGTGCTGCACGCGTTGCTGCACGCGGTGCTCGCCGTACTGCACGCGGTGCTCGCGTTGCACGCGGTGCTGCACGCGGTGCTGCGCGGTGCTCGCGGTGCTGCGCGGTGCTGCGCGGTGCTCGCGGTACACGCGGTGCTGTGTGGTGCTCGGTGCTCGCGGTGCACGCGGTGCTGCACGCGGTGCTGCGCGGTGCTCGGTGCTCGCGGTGTACGCGGTGCTGCACGCGGTGCTCACGGTGCTCGCGGTGATGCGCTGTGCTCGCGGTACACGCGGTGCACGCGGTAATGCGTGGTGCTCGCGGTGCTGCACGCGGTAATGCACGGTGCTCGCGATGCTGCACGCAATTCTCGCGGTGCACGCGGTGCTGCACTCGGTGCTGCACGCGGTGCACGCGGTGCTGCACGCGGTGCTGCGCGGTGCTCGCCGTGCACGCGGTACTCGCGGTGCTCTCAGAACTCACCCTCGTTTCGGGGGCGACGTGTGCAGCGCGTGCCAGCAAACCGCCTTGTCCGTCTGCGCGTGAGCGCTAGCCGCCTTCCCCGTAAGGTGCCCAACCTGGGTTCGCGGTGCTCGCACTGCTCGCGGAGCTCGCGGTGCTCCACGATGGTCGCGGTGGCAGCCGTCCGTGGCGTTCGCGAGGGCACGGTCCGCCACCAACTCGGCGGCAGTTTCTGTCGGCGCTGGTCGCGTGCCGGCCAGTGTCCGGCGTTGATGAGACTACGTTCAGCGATGAGCTCCGCACAAGCTGCAGACATCATCCCGACAATGACGACGCAAGTGTCGACTATGAGCAAAGTGTCGACGCCATGGCGTTAAGTGAAGCAACAGTCGGCTGAGACATGAAGAAGGAAGAAGGGGAGATGTTGCCTTCCAGGATAGAGTGATAGCGGTTGGTAATTCGAAAAAGAAGTAAACGATGTGAGACGGCAGATACTTAGACGGGATGTCGTCCACCCCATCCCATGCACCCAGCCGTGAACCGAAGAGCTTAGTAGGTTTTGAAAATTTGAAGTAGAAGTTTTCCACTTTGAAGCAGTAAAAGCGAGGCTTGCACGCTTTTCATTGGATGAAACATTCTTGTACAATATGTTTTTAACATTATTGTACAACAAGTTTCCGTCCGCGATGGGACAATGTTTGTCATTTTTGTTCAGTGGACGAAGACGACGCAAAACCCATGAGTAAAATTTATTGAAACTTGACACCACGTTCAAAGAAGTCGAGTAGGCGAAGGTTTGCATCTTATCCGTCTTAAAAAATGTTTCTCTTCATACAATTGTCATTTGGTACATTTCGTTCGTACCCAACATCGACAGTCCGAACAACCGGTAGCGAACGTTCCGGAAAAAACAAAACATGCGACTGTCTCCACTGACAAAGATGTCCAATTGAGACAAACTACAGTTGTGAAACACCTGTCAGTCGTTGGCCGCTTTTCGAAACGTTCCAAACCTTACTGCCATCGACAGCGACAGCGCATTCGAATGCATCGAATGACAGCTACCATGAGTGAAAGCGACATACTGTCAGGGGATAACTGATTCTGATGGATTAACAACGGTATTAAGGTCCTGTTCGCGCAATTGCACCAACATTAGACAATGACAATAGTGCGAAGTTTACGGTATTACAAAAATTTATCGTTACAAAGAGATAATTTGACTTAGGCGTCGGACTGCCGCTGTGGAAGCCGACGGGGCACTTGGTGACCGAGAGTGGAAAGCCGTGGCACATAGTGATCTACTTCTGACAACTGTGGCTTATTAAGATCAACTTTTCTCAAGCGTGGCATCTTGACATCTAATATTGTACTCGTGGCATATACCTTACGTTGAAGAGGAAAGCGTAGCATATAGTAACGTTGCCGTACTAGGAGAACACATTGTAAAAAGGTCAAACCTATCCGAGCTGTTGTGTCTGCGACCCGCACCTATAGCGACTGTCGAGCGGAGATCTTGACGAAGGCAGGGACCTGTTTTGTTCTAGCATACATTGTAAATGTCGACTTCCGAATCTGATATATAGAATATGCCGCCTTCCAATCGCATCTATATCGACGACTGCTACTCTCGAAGTTGTCTATCCTATGTACCGAACTGTGGGCTGATAATAGTGAATATCGAGTCTCAAGAGAGCATAACGACGCTGAATAGGGTCTGAGATCCTTCAGTCCGACTTTGCAGCCAAGAACGTAGTCCCTCGTGTCCATATTACCCCGATGGGCTTGCCGATGGTAAGTTTTCAGCCGCGCGATAGAAACATGAGGATTATCGGACGGCCAATCGCTCCTATCGATGACCCTATCTGTGTTACGCAGATGCATGGTAAGACACTATCCAATTGTGACTATTTGCATGAATGGTAGGTCAACGTAATTTTTTCTTTAATATTTTTTTGCCGTCATAGCGTTTTACAGGCTGCATGAGGCATCCGACAGTATCGCGCCTCGACTACAGGCCTCTCCGCAACACTGGGATTTTTTCAAGCATCGCGGACAAGTGAAGAAAGGCGGGAGTGACTCCGGATCGAAGGTAGAGTCAAAACAGGCACATCGCGTAAATTTATCCTTGTAAAAAACTCCTCAAAACATTTCTTCACTGAGATTACTCGTATTGTTGCTTTGAATTAATTAAAATATTCATTTGAACTTCTATTTCAAAATTCTTCTTCTTGGAATGTTTGCAAATCTGTTCCGGATACAATGGATTCAAAAACATTTGTCGAACAAGACCCTCACAAGTAGTTTTTCCAATTCATTTACTTCTATTATGATATTAATTTTAAATGGGTTGCCGCAAGTGTCTTGCAAATCATCTTTTATATGTTTTTTCAGTCTTTTCCATGTGAATAACTACCTATATTAAAGGACATGATGTGTCACTGCATGCACAAAGAGACACGTGTTACAAAAAGAAACACCAATCAAACTCCACTACCCCCACCCAATCAATGGATATTACATGAACTCAACATACTCCGTCAACGCATGGTACGCTGAGCAGAACATTGATGCTTCACAGGGATGAGGTGCGGAGCAAAATATAACTCGATGGATTAGGATATCTGGATGATTTCTATTAAAATTCATTCAACTTTAATACCAAATGTTCCGGTAATCATGTGTTGTTGTTGTGTGTTTCCACAGCTTACGGTGACCCCTCGGCTCACGTCCATGCTCGTGCAGGTACCTGACGTGTGGGCTGCCACCGCTGACTACGTGGTGGTCACAGAGGAGCAGAGGAGCTGACATGCTCTCCGCGGTTTCCCGCCCGGGGTACCATCCTAATTTGTTTGGATGACATGCAGGTTATCCAAGCGGCAGTCACCCTAGTGTAGCTCATATTTCTCTGGTCGTTGCACTTTTTCCGGTTTCTGGTTTGGCCTCGTGATGAGGCGGTAGCAGCCCGTGCAGCCGGAATGCCGCCGGAATTCTTCTCGATGACCATCAGGGGCATTACAGTAATTAGGAAGCAACAAGGAAGACGCTGTGGGGGAGAGCAGCCCTGGTGCGAACCTCAAGCAACGTTCGCTCGTTGCTTGAGTTCCGCACAAGGCTCGTCACCCCCCCCCCCCGACTGTGGCTCTGTTTCGCTCTTTTTTACCTAACTTCCCCGTTCCCTCATTGTTTCCCTAGCCGTTGAGTGCGTTGGAACCGTGGTGAGCGGCACCATGCTGTGGTGCGCATGATCGTGGACTCAATGGTTCATGTCTTGGTATTAGAGCAGACGAGCCAGAGCTCGTCGCGCTGCGCATGAGACGTATAGCTCGGTCCTGGGAGGGCCTGCCGAGCAGCAGTCGCAGCGACGGCAGCGCAGAGCAGCAGCTGCGTGGAGCAACAGCTGCAGCAGCAGCTGCGCAAGCAGCAACTGCAGCCACATTTGTGCGAAGTAGCAGCTGTAGCGGCGACTGGGCGCAGCAGTGGGCGGCAGCAACAGCCGGCTGCTACAGCAGCGGGCAGCAGCCGCAGCGACGGCTGCTACAGCAACAACAGAGGCAGCAGCCGCGTGGAGCAGCAGTTGTAGCGGCGGCGGGGTGCAGCTACGAGCTGCAGCAGCAGCCAGTGGCAGCAGCAGAGGGCAGCAGCCGCAGCGGCGGCTGTTGCAGCCGTAATAGCGATGGCAACTGCGTGGAGCAGCATCTGTAGCAGCGGCGGCGTGCAGCAGCGGGCGACAGCAGCAGTGGACGGTAGCAGCAGCCAGCGGCTGCAGCAGCGGGCAGCAACTGCCGAGGGGTTGTGGTCGTGGGCTGCAGCAGTAGCCAGCCGCAACGGCAGGAGCCGCTGCCTTGCAGCAGCAGCGGCAGGTCCTGGGAGGACCCACCACCACATCCATATCAGCGGCAGCGTCAACAGCAGCAGCGGCAGTAGCAGCGGCAGCTTTGGCAGCAGCGACGTAAGGAGCAGCCGACGCTGAGGTGGCTTGAGGCCACCACCGTTGAGTGCGACGAAGGCAACAACAACCGTAGTAGAAGCGACAGCAACAGCAGCAGAAGCAATAGCAGCGGCAGCAGCGGCAACAGAAGCAATCATTCTCCTCTGGTATTCCCCTCCCCCTTGCTGGCTGGGCTCCCCTTTGCTCTTGGGTTGGGTGGGGGTGGTTCAGGTACCCACAAGTGACCTCACGGCCCCCTCCTAGATTTCTCACGTCCACTGGGGCGGGGGAAACGCTGCCGAAATTTTTTCGGTGGCGGGGGGGGGGGGTCCAATCCATGACTCCCAGGCTAAAACAGGCCTGCGACATTTTTCCCACGCCCACTGTGGCAGGGGAAACTCTGCGGGGAATTTTTCGGCAGGGTAGGCGGCGACAGNTGCCGAAATTTTTTGGGGGGGGGGGGGGGGGGGTCCAATCCATGACTCCCAGGCTAAAACAGGCCTGCGACATTTTTCCCACGCCCACTGTGGCAGGGGAAACTCTGCGGGGAATTTTTCGGCAGGGTAGGCGGCGACAGCAGCAACGGCAGTATCCACTGCAGTAGGAATAGGAGCAGCAGCATTGACGGGAGCAGCAGCAGTCATAGTGCAGCTGCGTAGACAGCCAACGTTGGCGGTTTAGGCCACACTAGCAGCAGCAGCAGTGGCATCGACGCCAACAGCAGTGTCATTGTCAGCAGCGGCGAAAGCTACAACGATGGCCATGCCGCACGCCAGACGGTCCCATTGCGGCGCCGCGGCCTGGGCAACCAGTCAGGCGACCGGTATCGCCTCTCCGGTGACTGGCACGTCACAGGCTTTCCATGAGCAGCTTGCCGAGGGGGCGCGCACCATCGTCGAGCTCCAGCAGCAGTTGGCGCACGCCCGTTCCTCCTCCGCCGTATGGCGTTTTGGCGGTGACAACGGTGACGACTACATTGGCGATCCCCGCCGCAACTACTAGAGAGTCGCCATCCATCCAATAGCGGCTTGTAGAGGGGGCACGCACCGTTGCAGAGCTCCGGTGGAAGTTGGCACGTGCTCTCACTCCGCCCGCTGCGGAGGTTCCACCGGCAATGATGGCGACGCCTACAGCAGCGATCGGCGGCGCCTTCCTGGCTCCCACTGGGGCTTCGTTGGAGCCTCAACAGTTTATTGCAGGAGCCCTCCACTTCGTCGATCTCCAGCAGCGGTCGGCACACCATCCCCACCAGGGAAGTACGAGTGTGTTGGCTGATTCGAGGGGTCCCTCTACCGATCTTGTTGCGTCTGTGGCGTCCTGTCAGAATGTCGTGCCATGTCGCCCGTGCTCCGTTGAGTCTGTTGCCTCCACTACTGTGCGCAGTCCTGATGACGGCTTGTTGCAACAGTGCGTGGAGACATGCACCGGTCTTGATGACTTGTCCTGGCTTCATGAGTCGCAGTCTCGTGCTGTCGCCCGTTTGTCTGCCGAGCAGTCCTCTACGGAACTGCATGTCCCAGCGCCCTGTTCTGTTGCTCGCTGTTCTGTCACAGCGTCGGAACGTATGGCGGGTGCCACCTGGATCGTTGATTCAGGTGCCATCCACCACATGACCTGTCGCCGTCGTGACTTCGCCGTCCTTGGTCCTGTTGGTCTCGTGCGGTCTGTGCGCACCGTAGCTGGTCAGAAGATCCCAGTGCAGGGCGTAGGCGTGGTACAGTTCCATGGTCCGACTGGACCCCTGTATATCTCGGACGTCTTGTATGTGCCTGGGTTGGATCTCAGCTTGTCCGTTCGTGCTTACACTCGCATGGGCCTCGGCGTGTCGCACACAGGTGAGAGTGCCTCAATCTTCATCAGTGCCACGCAGGAGGAGGTCCTGCGTGGCACAGTGGTCAATGATCTGTATCACATATCAGGTTGTCCAGTGTCTGATCCCCCCTCCCCACCATCCACCTCCGCGCGTGTGTTCGTGACTGGCACACTCTCGCCCGAGCACCAGCGTTTGCTGCACAGACGTCTGTGTCACGTGCATCTGGATGCCGTTGACCGTCTGGTGCGTACGCAACCTGCTCTCGGTCTTGATGCGGCATCTTTTGAGGCGCCGTCCACAACGGAGAGTCTATAGTGTGCACAAGGCAGAATGCATGGCGTCACCTACCCCTTGTCTGACTCGCGGGCGGTTCGCCCCCTCGAGTTAGTACACTCGGATCTCCTGGGACCTCTCCCTGTCGAGTTCCAAGAGGACATGGGACGTTATGTGCTCACAATCACTGACGACTTCACCCGTATGCGATGGGTCTTTAGTCTTCGTCAGAAGAGTTACACCGCTGTCACGGTACAAACCTGGCTCGTCATGGCTGAGCGACAGTCTCGCCACGCCCTCCAAACCTTCCGCTCGGACCGGGGTGGCGAGTTCCTTGGGGACTTAGCACGACATTTCATCGCGCTCGGAGTGGCTCACAACCTCTCCGCCCCCGCCACACCCCAACAAAACGGTGTGTTTGAGTGTTGGAACCACACCATGGAGGATGCGGTCCGTTCAATGCGGGTGGACAGCGGCATGCCTGAGTCTTTTGCCTTCGAGGGCATGACCTATATGACATGGGTCTGGAACCGGATCCCTCATGGTCCGCTTCCGAGCAACCGCACCCCGTACGAGTTGTGGTTCGGCCGTCGGGCCGACCTCCACCTCGCCCGTGTGTGGGGGTCCCTTGCTTGTGTTTGGTTCACCCCAGAACAGCAAGAATCCAAGCTCTCTTCCCGCAATCGCATTTGCGCCTTCGTCGGCGTCGCTCCCCGTTCCAAAGCGTGGCGGTTCTAGGATCTGAGTCGTCGAAGCATTGTTGAGTCTCGTGATGCGGTTTTCTTTGAGCGTCTGTCGTACCGTGACCTGCTCGCAGGCGGCTCGGCGCTCCAGTACTCTTCTCGGTGTGATCCGCCTTCTCGCGTGGGGGAGTTCTGTGTTGGGCCGACGGACGTTGTCCGCCCAGTAAGCCCTGTCGCTCCTTCGCCGCCTCACCCCTCGACCACTGCGCCCGCCTTACCTACTGCTGTCGCGTCTGTGCCTCCTGCCGCCAACATGCCTAGGCCTGTGTTGCCCATCGCTGACATGCCTACATCCCCTGTGTCGCCTGTCGCCACCGTGCCTGCGTCACCTGTGTCTCCTGTCGCGTCGGAGCCCTTTGTTTCTGCATCGCCAGCTGCTTCTGTGCCTGCGTCATCCACGTCGCCTGGCCCATCTGCGCCACCTGGCGCTACCGTGCCTGTATTACTGACGTCACCTGTAGCCTCCGAGCCCTTCGTGCCCACATCGCCAGCTTCCACCTTTGACGGTGTGCAGTCACCTGCCTCAGCCGAGTCTGCTCCCCCTCCTCCGGTAGCGCCACCCATTGAGTCGTATCGCCGCGTCGAGGGAGGGCGTCTCCGTCCCCGTCCCACCCGCAGCATGCGGAGTGGCGACCCAGGCACACAGGCACTCGGCCTCAGTGCAATTGGTCTCCGCGAGGCCCACCCAACGTGCTCGACCGGGTGGGCCCTACTCGTCCATGAGCGCGAGTTAGCACGCGATGTCGCAGACTCTATGGTCACGGTTGGGCCATCGTCAGCAGCGTATTCCTCGACCACACGCAGCTCAGACAACGTGCCGCCTGACCCCAACATGCTGCGGGAGGCTGTGGCCGGTCCAGACTGTGAGCTCTGGCGCATTGCATGCGCGGCTGAGCTCAAGGCCATTGACGAGCATGCCGTCTACGATCTTGTGGACTTACCGCGGGGCCGTAAAGCCGTGAAGGCCAAGTGGGTCTTGCGGAAGAAGCTGAAGCCGGACAACACTGTGGATCGCTACAAGGCCCGTCTGACTGCCAAGGGGTTCTCACAGGTGGAGGGTGTTGACTACACCGACACCTTTGCTCCTGTCGGCCGCATGACAACAGCCCTCACTGTGCTGAGCCAAGTGGCACAGCACGATTGGGAGCTTCACCAGATGGATGTCAACAATGCCTTTCTTCACGGCGCGCTTGAGGAGGAGATCTACATGGTCCAGCCGCTGGCTTCGTCGATGTCAAGGCCTCGGACAAGGTCTGGCGACTGCGGAAGGCCTTGTACGGCCTGAAGCAGTCGCCTCACTGATGGAACCAGGAGATCACAGGCATGCTCCAGCGAGCTGGGTATGTCCGGAGTGATGCGGACCCATCCCTCTTCATCTCACAGGCTCCCACGCCTCTGAAGGCCATCCTTGTCTATGTGGACGACCTCCTGATTGCGTCTCCACGGTTGGAGGGTGTTGAGGCGGCCAAGGCGGTTCTGCGTGCGGCCTACAAAATGAAGGACCTTGGCGAGGCCTCTGTCTTCTTGGGCATGGAGATCGTGCGTGATCGCGCACGACGGACTCTCCTTGTCCATCAGGCGCGATATGCACTCACTCTAGGGGAGCGCTTTGCTGATCTTCTTGCTGCCGTGCGTGCTGCGTCCACTCCCCTTACACCCGACGGGCAGGCTGCCCTGATGTTGGACGACTGGGCAAAGCTGGGGGAGCTGGTCGACGTGACCATGTACCTCTGAGTCATCGGCTCGCTCATGTACCTGGCCACGACGACGCGACCCGACATTGCCTTCACTGTCAACCTGCTTGCACAGTACTCGCAGGCTCCACGCAGGCGAGTTCTTGAGGAAGCAGTCCGGTGCGTGCGGTATGTCGTGTCCACCGCCCGTACCGGCCTCCGCTATCGCGGACAGGTCTCAGTCATTCTTGATGGCTACACAGACAAAGGGCCTGGAGTCCGGACGGCAAGAGTCGTACTGGTTACATCTTTCTCATCGGCGGCACCGCTGTCTCGTGGCGCAGCGGAAAACAGGGATGTATTGCTCACAGCACCGCCGAGGCAGAGTATGTGGCACTGGGTGCCAGTGCTGCTGAGAGTGTGTGGCTGGTGCGTCTGTTGCGTGAGTTACGTCAGTCCATGACCCCGTCGTGCTACGGAGTGAAAACGAGAGCACAAAGGCCATCGCAGAGAACTCAGGTGTGTTCCATGTACGCACGAAACACATCAATTTTGAGTACCACTACATCCGTGACCTTGTGGATCACGGCGAGATTCAGGTCATTTGGGTGGGTACGGGTGTGCAGCGCGCTGATTTCTTGACGAAGGCACTGGGTCGCTCGAAGTTTCTTGTGGCCCCACGTTCCGTGAGACTTTGCCTTGCCCCCGATGCTGGTTGATCTCTTCTGTATGAGCTGCGTTGCTGTTGCTCGCATTGTGGCGTCTCTGTGTTGCACTGTCAGTTCGTGCCCGTTGTCCTCTGTGTTGCCAAGTGCCTGTACGTTCATGGACATGTTCGCCCTCCGGTCATGGGGGAGTGTTGTTGTGTGTTTCCATAGCTTACGGTGACCCCTCGGCTCATGTCCATGCTCGTGCAGGTACCTGACGTGTGGGCTGCCACCGCCGACTGCGTGGTGGTCACAGAGGAGCAGAGGAACTGACATGCTCTCGGCGGTTTCCTGCCCGGGGTACCATCCTAATTTGTTTGGATGACATGCAGGTTATCCAAGCGGCAGTCACCCTAATAGTGTAGCTCATATTTCTCTTGTCGTCGCACTTTTTCCGGTTTCTGGTTTGGCCTCGTGATGAGGCGGTTGCAGCCCGTGCAGCCGGAATGCCGCCGGAATTCTTCTCGATGACCATCAGGGGCATTAGAGTAATTAGGAAGCAACAAGGAAGTTGCTGTGGGGGAGAGCAACCCTGGTGCGAACCTCAAGCGACGTTCGCTCGTCGCTTGAGTTCCACACAAGGCTCTTCCCCCACCCCCGACTGTGGCTCTGTTTCGCTCTTTTCGACCTAACTTCCCCGTTCCCTCACCGTTTCCCTTGCCGTTGAGTGCGTTGGAACCGTGGTGAGCGGCACCATGCTGTGGTGCGCATGTTTCCAATGGGAAAGCACACAATGATGCATACTTGGGGGTTTGGTCTTTCGATTCGAGTGACACGTGCAACACCGCGTCGTGACTTTTCAGTTCAATGAACTATCCGGGTAAGTTGGGGGTGCGAGCATTTCTATGCGGGATTTAAAATACATGCATCGCCATCAAACATTTGACAAAATAGTATCAAAACATTGATTAAACTCACAATGAGTAATATTCACCTTTCTCTCAAGTGTTCGATGTTGGTAAGACAATCTAAAGAGGAGCACTAATGGCTCGGACAGGTGGCCACAGAGTCCTTGGCCGATCGACATAAAGATCCTAAGGTCCTCACGCAGTGGGCCACGAGTGTAACGACAAACATACCCACATGCAAAGTTCATGGACACGTGTGCATCGTGGACGCAACACTCCCCCCTTGTAGCCGCCACTTCCAGACGCTCTAGAAGACATAGGTCGGTATAGACTGGGATAGTTGAATATATCTTTTTTGGCGTCCCGTCAAGTGTCATGAGACTCTAAGCTCTTATACAAAGCGCCAAGGCCTTGCCACTTGGCTATATGCTCCGCATTATTCCACTGCCACCATGTCCTGGTTTATCTTCAGCTGGAAACTATTCTAAAGCGCAGGTTGGGGCAGTTGCGTTGTTAATGAAGCGTGTTGGCTTCCACGCTCGTTGCTTAGTCTGCTGCTCCCTCTATCTGCTGCTCTAGGTCTAAGTCTGAGTGCTCTAGGTTTGTTACTCAGAGATGCGCGCCCGAGTGTTAGCACCAGAAAGCAGCTTAAAACTGTAAGTGACTGATTAAGAAACAAGAATGAGCAACAATGATAGACCCCTCCAAAATCTAGCTCCCCCCAGTTGTGTAGAGCTTGTTACTCAATTTCGAAGCCAATCACAAAATAGACCTATTTTCTTGCAAGGAGGGTTTTCTCGGTGAGCCTTGCCAGACGGCCGACAGCCCAAACTCGTGATATTGTACATACAGCTTATTGGGGGGAGCTTATTGGGGGAGATTACTGTGACCTCTCAGCTCACGTCCATTGCTGTGTAGACTCCTGATGAGGCGGAGGGCACAGGAGACTGGGGGAGCAGACGCGAGCCCGGCAGCTGTTGAGCGGTTGTAAACAGCCACCGGATACACGTCCTCACTCACTATACGTGGTGGTTGTCCTCCCAGAAGTACTCGTATCGTGCCTCAAGACACTCCGGATTACATTTCCTCGTGTATGAACTACAATGGTTTGGTGACCTAGATTAGTCTTGCGTGTGAGCTAGGTGATAGTTTAGGTCTAAACTTGGTCCGTGGACAAGTGGGACACGAAGTGGATATGCTCGAGGTTGTTTGAGCGAGAGATGGCAAGCTCCTTCCTGTCGGCCGACGGGTGGACTCGAGTGGCGAGTTCCACCCCGTAGGAACTCCTCCCTCTCACTGTTTTGACTCTAAGTACACACACACGCCATCATTCGTTCTCCCGTTTGTCCCTATCCGTCCACAGTATCATGCGTGACACAGTGGCATGAGGGAAGGGGAGTCGTGTGTGACTGTTTTGGCATCAAAGCTGACGAGCCAAAGCTGGTCGCGCCGTGCGAGAGGAGCGTAGCATGGTCTTGGGAGGACCCGTTGATCAGGAGCTGCAGTAACGGTTGAGCCAAGCAGCAGCTGCGTGGAGCAGTAGCGGCAACGATAGTTGAGCGGAAGTAGGAGCCGCAGAGCTGGCTGCGCGGAGAAGGGGCAGCAACAACGAAGCAACACAGCAGCGGGCGGCAGCAGCTGCCAGTAGCTGCGGGAGCGGGTAGCAGTAATAGTGACGGCTGCGCTGCCATAGCACACACGGAAGCTGCATGGAGTAGTAGCCGTAGCGACGTCAGCATGTAGAAGCGAGCGGTAGCCGCAAATAGCAGCTAATGTATTGGGCAACAGCCGTAGTGACTCCTTCATAGCCATCGTAATAGCTGCGTAATCGTAGCACCGGTTGTAGTTGCGTAGAGTAGCAGTTGTACCGACGGTGGCGTGCAGCAGCGAGCAACAGCGGCAGCCATAGGCTGCGTGAGTGGGCAGCAGTCGCAGGTGTGGTGACTTCTGCTACACAAAGCAGCATCTATTACGGCAGCAGCATGCAGCAATAGTAGTAGCGACTTCAGCAGCAACAACACCCTACCATCAGATCTGCTCTCTGGTATTCCCCTCCCCTTGCTGGCTGGGTTCCCCTCTACTCTTGGGCTGGGTGGGGGTAATTCAGGTACACACGGTGGTCCCGAACAGCCCCTCCCAGATTTTCCAAGCCCACTATGGCGGGAGAAACGTTGCCAAAAATTTTCGGCAGCGTAGGGGGGTTCAATTGACAACTTCCTGGCTCGAAAAAAGGCATCTCCAAGTTTTCCCATGCCTAGTGGGGTGGGGGAAACACTGCCGATTTTTTTTCGGCAGTGTGTGAGGGTCTATTGGCGGCTTCCAGGCTGTGAAGGGCCTCTTCCAGTTTTCCCATGCCTAGTGGGGTGGGGGAAACACTGCCAAAATTTTATTCGGCAGCGTGGGAGGGTCTATTGGCGGTTCCTAGGCTGAAAAAGGCCTCGACATCTATCCCACACCCATTTGGGTAGGGTAAACGCTTCTGGATTTTCTTTCGGCAGCGGTTGTCACCCAATCGCAACACCAACGGCAGCAAAATGTGCTTGCGGTACTCCATTAGGTTCCATGCCAAAGGATGCGCTTGCCAGAGTCGGTAGTACCAGATCCACTATGAATGCTGGTGGTGACGCTTCGGTGTGGCTCGCAGTACACCCGTCGTGAGGCAAGACGAACTCCCGTCTAGTCCAAGCTCACTGGCACGTGGCTTACGCGATCTGCATGAGTAGCAGGCTCAGCAGGTTGAACACACGGCCAAGAAAATGGCTGATCTATTCAAGCTATTTCGAGATGTAGTCCAGCCACAGTAGCAACAGCAACATCAGCAACAGCAGGAAGAGTAGCAGTAGCAGCAGCAGTAGCAACGGTAGTAGCAGAAGCAGCAGTAGATGTAGCTCCAGTAAAAAGAACAGTAGCAACAGTTACTTTGCGATTCCGTGCGAAAGGGTAAGATGACGATCGAGACTGTAGTTGCAGCTGATGTCGATGCGGCTCTAGGAGCATTCCATGCTGAACCGTCCGACAACCTCCCCGAGTCTGACTGAGACACTAGTGACGAGGAAGGCATGCCACGCCTTCGTCTTGCACAGCTTGAAAAACGTCGTCGGACCCGCTCGGCCCGACGATCTGCACCGAGCGGCGGCGCATGCCCAAGCGACACACTCAGGGTCATCACAGACCCTGCCTACTTCGAGGACCAGCTACTCCACCGGAGTCTCGGACTGTGGGAAGATCCCCTGTCTCTGTCGCTCAAACAAGCCGTCCCACCCAACACCCCTGCCGACGATGAAGCCTCCCAAGTGGTTCGAGACCGACCCTCCCGCCTACCGGTATGAGGAGAGTTACACCACCAGGGAGCCACAATTGCGCATGTAGATAGTCAGCGAGCGGGTGTATCCATACTACACCAGTCCGTATCAGACTACGGACCCCCAACAGACGTCATCCGCCATTCGAGTTGCCTACGGTCTCCTTAAGGATGTCCCGGGGGAGTACACCATCGACTTCAAACCCTTCCTTGGTGATCCCGTCACGGGCAGTGGGACGGACCCCCAAGGTGCCTCAAAGCTAGCAACCACCCTCTTCAAAGGCGCGACCATGGCCACAACCTCACAGTGCCTCTCAAGCTTCAACTCTCTGCGCCAGGGTGCACATGAGACGCCGGCCGACTACTGGCGGCGGGCGATACGACTATACAGGGCTCTTGGAAAGAATGGGCCGGGGCAACTCATGGCGTTTAACACCATCCGCATCGGCGTTGGGCGCAAGTACGTAAAAGCCTTTGATAACTTCAGTCTGAAAAGTCTTGAGGAGATGGCTTACATAGGCTTTCTACTGTCCTGGGCCATTGAGCACTTTCTGCACATGACAAGAGTTGGAGCAGTGAATGACGCTCGTCATGGTGCGTCAGCTGCAGTCATCACAGCAGGCCAGGCAACACGCATTATACCCCCCTCCTCCCACCAGTCATCGCAGCTGACAGCGGCAACTACAGCGGCAACTGGTACAGCTACCGCAGTCCAGGGAAAGAAGGGAAGGAGCAACAAGCAGGGAGGCAAGGGTGGCAAGGGACAGGAGACTCCGAAGCTGACTCAGGGGTGACAGTGGGAGTACCACAACTGCAGAGGAGTGCACCGCTACACTCAGTGCAAGATTCCCACAAACTGGACGAAGATTGCGTAAGGCCTACAGAAGGTGTTCGAACAGCGTGAGCGCACATCCACGTATTCCATAGTAGTGACAGATGTGGCATCCACATCAGCAGGAGGAGCAGACGCAGACGATGCCGGCAACCTGTCACCTTTGGAGCAGTAGCTCGCGACGTAGGCCCGCGACATCACTGAGCTTTGCCAGCTCCTACGGCTTTCCATTCAGGGAGGTGCAAGTGCATTGACTGAGCCGAGGGGTCTGACAGTCGAGACTGTCGAGTCCGTGCTGTGCAATCGGGATGGTGGTGGTGGAACACAATGCGCTGTTGAGTCTGTGGAGCCGTTCGTTGCACGTGATGATGCTGGTTTGTCCGTTATTTTTGCCGGTTTGCATAGGTCACGACGAACTGTCATGGCTTGATGCGTCACAAGTACGTGTCACCTCCGAAGCTCAGCAGTCATCTGTCAAGCAACCCCTGTCTACTGCGTGCACTATTGGACGTTATTCTGTCACTTTGCCAGAGCGTGTGACGGATGCCAACTGGATCCTAGATTCAGATGCCACCCATCACATGACATGTCGCCGCCATGATTTTGTTGTGCTTAGTCCTGTTGGCTTTGTGCGGTCTGTGCGGACGGCTGCTGGGCATGAGGAACCTGTCCAGGGTGAGGGTGTGGTGCAATTCCATGGGTCATCAGGGTCATTCTACATCTCCAACGTGCTCTATGTGGCTAATCTAGAACTCAGCCTATTGTCTGGACGTGCGTGCACGCAGATGGGTTTCAGCGTCGCATTCACTGGTGAGGATGCCACTGTCTTTGTATATTCAACTGGTGAAGTAGTGCTTCGTGGCAAGGCGGTCGGAGACTTGTACCACGTCTCTGACTGCCCCATGTCCACCTCCGTCACGACATCCCCGGATAGGCAGGGTGTTTGTGACGGGCACTCTGTCGCCTGAGCACGAGCGCCTAGTGCACAGACGCTTGTGTCATGTCCATCTGGATGTTGCTGACTGTCTGATTTGCACACAACCTACGCTCGGTCTTGACACGACGTCCTTCGAGGCGCCACCTAAAGCTGATTGCGTGTAGTGCGCTCAAGATAAAATGCACCGGGCCACGTATCCTCGGTCCGAATCACGGGCTCAAAAGCTTCTTGAGTTGGTTCACTCTGATCTCCTGGGACCCCTCCCCGTGCAGTTTCAGGATGACAGAGGGCGGTATGTCCTGACAATTACGGACGACTTCACCTGCATGCGGTGGATCTTCAGTTTGCGCCTGAAGAGCAATGATGTACTCGCCGTGTGCGCGTGGCTCGTTATGGCCGAACATAAGTCTAGCCACGTCCTCTGAAACTTCCGCTCTGATTGGGGTGGTGAATTCATGGGGGAACAACGCCGGTATTTTGTCGAAGTGGGAGTGTTTCACAACCTCTCTGCCCCTGCCACGTGCTAGCAGAATGGCGTGTCTGAGCGCTAAAACCGCACCATGGAAGATGTGATTTGCTCAATGCGGGTGGATAGCGGCATGCCAAAAGCATTCGCTTTCGAGGGTATGGCATACATGACATGGGTCTGGAATCAGATCCCTCATGGCCCTCTCCCCAACACACATACCCCATACCAATTATGGTACGGGCGATGTGCTGACCTCCAGCTGGCGCGTGTTTGGGGATCTCTTGCCTACATCTGGTTTACACCAGAACAGCAAGGGACCAAGCTTTCCCCCTACGGTCGAGTTTGCGCATTTGTGGGTGTTGCCTTACGCTCCACGGCCTGGCGCTTCCGGGATCCTAGTCAGCGGCGCATTGTTGAGTCTCGAGACGCGCTCTTCTTTGAGCGTCTCTCCTTCCGTGACCTACCGGTTAGTGGCACTCCACAGTCACATTCCCCTGAGTGTGGTGCAGTTCCTCGCGCGAGGGAGGGTGGCTGACCGATGCCACGGCCCCTGGATGATATTGGTCCGTCCCATCCACGAGTTGGCTCGCCTGCGATCTCCATACCACCTACGCTGCCTACGCCGCCTCTCTCGATTGCGGCTCCTATGGCGTCAGCCCCTCCTGCTTCCCTGCTACACACGTCATCCGCTGAGTCCCTAGCGCCGCCCGCGTCCTCCACACCTACATCACGTGCAGAGGCCCCTGTGTCATCTGTGTCTTCACCACTTACGTCACCAGCACGGCCAGTCAAATCGCATGTGTTGTCACCACCCATCGTCTCCCCAGTCGACGCCCTGTCACTGACATATTGCCAATCACGTCGTTGCCCGATGCATGTCCACCTCCAGTCCGAGTTGCATCGCCTCCAGAGCCGTACAGACAAGGTGAGGGTGGGCGCCTTCGCCCACGTCCTACCCGTAGCGTGTGCAGTGGGGATCCTGGCACGAGGGTCCTAGGTCTCAGCGTGCAGGGACTCATTGAAGTTCACCCTGGCTGCAATACAGGCCTCGCGCTCATTGCTCACAAGCAACGACTTGCAATAGCTCGGAAGAGTCCACCGTTAGTGTTGGCCCTCCATCTGCGGCCTATGCCTTGGCCACGCGCAGTGGAGCCGCTGCCACCCCAGATCCCAATGTGGTGGGAGTGACACCAGATCCCAGCACGCTGCGTCAGGCTCTCGTTGGGCCCGATGCGGCACTCTGGCGCGTGGCATGTGAGGCTGAGCTGGCGGCCATCGATGAACATGGGGTGTACGAGTTTGTAGACCTGTCGTGCGATCGCAAGGCTGTTCAGGCCAAGTGGGTCTTATGGAAAAAGCTGAAGCCGAACAACTCGGTCGACTGCTACAAAGCGCGACAAACTGTAAAGGGATTATAACAAGTGGAAGGGATCGAGTTCACTGAGACCTTTGCATCAGTTGGACGCACGACCACGGCCTTGGGTCTGCTGTCCCAGGTGGCCCAGCACGACTGGGATCTCCACTAGATGGACATCAACAATGCATTTCTACATGGAAAGTTGGACGAAGAGATCTACATGGCTCAGCCCCCAAGGTTCGAGGATGGCAGTGGTCGTGTGTGGCGACTGCGGAAGGCTCTGTATGGCCTGAAGCAGTTGCCTCGGAGCTAGAACAAGGAGATCACCGGCACGCTCCTACGATCCGGCTATGCTCAGAGCACGGCAGACCCGTCGCTCTTTGTCTCCGAGGCTTCTGCGCCACTCACTGCCATCTTGGTCTACGTTGACGGCCTTGTGATCGCCTTGCCTGATCTGAAGGTTGTCGAAGCAGCTAAAAGAGTATTACAGTTGACATACAAAATGAAAGACCTGGGAGAGGTTGTAGTATTTCTGGGCATGCAGATTGTGCGTGATCGCACTCGTCGGACGCTCTTGGTCCATTGGGAGCGGTACGTTCTTACTCTGGGGGAGCGCTTCGCCGATCTACTTAGCGGCGTACGCATGGCGTCGACCCCAATCACCCCTGACGGTCAGGACGTTCTAAAGGTCACTGATCCAGCAGAGTTGGGGGAGCTAGTGGATGTGACTCTATTCTTGCGAGTCATTGGCTCGCTCATGTACCTGGCCACAACGACACGAGTAGACATAGCCTTCACTACCAACCTGCTCATGCAGTTCTCACAGGCACCACGCACGCGGGTTTTGGAGGCTGCCCTTTGGTGCGTTTGATACGTTGTGTCCACCGCTCTGATCACACTTCACTACCGTGGGCATGCCTCTGTGGTTCTCGATGGGTACACAGACAGTGACGGTGCATGGAGCCCAGATAGCAAGAGTCGCACTGGCTACATCTTCCTCATTGGAGGAACAGCTATTTCACAACACAGCGGCAAGCACTATTGCATCGCTCGCAGCACTGCCGAAGCAGAGTAGGTAGCTTTGGTTGCTGGTGCAACCGAGAGTGTGTGGTTAGCTCGTCTGTTGCATGAACCGCGTCAGTCCATGCCCCCCCGTTGTGCTTTGATCTAACAAAAAGAGCGCAAAGGCCATCACAGAGAACTCCGGTGTGTTTCATGCACGAACAAAGGATATCAACGTCAAGTACCATTACATCCGAGATCTGGTGGATCGAGCTTAGGTTCAGGTCGTGTGGGTCGGCACTAACTCGCATCGGGCTGATTTTCTAACAAAGGCCATCAAATGTACGAAGTTTCTTCCAGCTGTACGTTCTGTGGGATTGTACCTTGCATGTACTGTGGATTGACCTCTACTCTTGATCTATGTCTGTTGTCATTCACAATCACTGTGTTTGTGCCGTTACTTGTATCAGTTCTGTTACGTCACTGGTCTTGTTCACCGTGTGGTCATGGGGGAGTGATAGTGTACACACAGCTTACTGTGACCTCTCGACTCACGTCCATTGCCTTGCAGACCCCTAATGAGGCGAAGGGCACATGAGACTGGGAGAGCAGACGCGAGACCAGCAACTACTGAGCGGTTGTAAACAACCACCGGGTACAAATCCTCACTCACTACACGTGGTGGTTGCCCTCCGATAAGTACTCGTATCGTGTCTCAAGTCAATCCAGATTATATTTCCTTGTGTGTGAAATACAGTGGTTTGGTGACCTAGATTATTCTTGCGTGTGAGCTAGGTGATAGTTTAGACAGATATAGTTTAGGTCTAAACTTGGTCTGTGGACAAGTGGGACACGAAGTGGGTATGCTCGAGGTTTTTTGAGCGAGAGATGACGAGCTCCTTCTTGCCGGCCGACGGGTGGACTCGAGTAGCAAGTTCCACCCCGTAGGAACTCCTCCCTCTCACTGTTTTTACTCTAACTACACACACACGCCGTCATTCATTCTCCCGTTTGTCCCTATCCGTCCACAGTGTCGTGTGTAACACAGTGGCATGAGGGAAGGGGCGTCGTGTGTGACTATTTATCCAGGCGTCGTCCATTTTTCTTGAAAACTGGACCATACCATAATATGGACGCTGCAAACGCAGTCGTGTGATGAGAATCAGCTAGAAAAATAGCAGTGAGGAGTTATGGCTGTCTAAACCCAGGCAGCCATAACGCTAATCCCCGGTACCAACAGTGTCATAAAATCATGAAACTTTGAACCGGCATGACACAATACTGCGAATGCAATAGTGCAGTCAGACACGGCACAAGACGCGTGTAGGCACCATATGCAGCAACAATGCCTGCCAGCGACACGACTGCCGAGGAGGTTTGGTGGTGGAACTGAGCACGAAGGAGGGAGGAGGCTCCAGCAGACTGCGTGAAGGCCTCAGCGTGTGTCAACTCCACCGGACGACACTCCATCAGCGTCACATCTCACCGTCAGTCATCTGCACGCCGATGTACACAAGCCAGGAGGACACAACAAAGTACAAGTGAGTGGTGTGAGACAAAAGCCAACACTCCCCCATGAATCACAGGCACAATATACATGGACGGGCGGAGAGCATAGAGACCAAGCAGACAGGGAGAGAGAGAACCTCATGGACCTTATGGTTAATCATCCTCTTTTAATACACTATGGTACGTGTGTATAGTGCATCCTGTTGAAGTATAATTCTCAGAAGCTTACATCGAGATGTTCACTTTTTTCAACACTATGTATTAGTGGAAGTGACCTGAAAGTTTTCAACATCAAAATATTCAGTCCATGTTTCTGAATTTGAATCTTGTAGTTCAAAAGGAATGTTCATGCATTGTAATGTTTCTTAAGAAGCCTATATATTTCCCTTGATTCATGCATCGGTTGTTTTGTCTGTCGTATTCCTCTTACATAAACCGTGTGGTCCTAAACCCCTCGTTTCCTTCAATAAATGTGCTTATGATGAAATACGGTGATATCGTGATAGGGTTATGGTCATCATGTACTCTACGACGCCCCCATCCCCCCTGCAAAACCCTCTAGTATACTGGGGAAGTGTATTGGGGAACGAGGATTTTTTAAACTTGTGTAACAGCAGTTCCACACTTACTTTCGAACACACTAGTTTAGAAAAGAAGCCCCCCCCCCCCAGCTACACCCTCCAATACACCACCCCAATACACTTTTAACTACTGGGAGGGGGGGTAGGGATAGAAGAAACCCCCCCATCCCAAATTGAAGAGTGAATTGTGGGAGTGTAGCTAGGAGTGTATCTAGTAGAAAGGAGAAAACAGAATTGTGTACATCTACATCAAGAACTTGTAAGCTGATAATTTCAAGAATCCGATCTCTCTCGCTTCGTTCACATAACCAGCTACAAGATTGTACACAAACAGTTTAGTGTACTTCAACTCGCCACAACGGGACCCCAAGTGGACCCCCCCCCGTCCCTCCTCCCTCCCCGCAAAACCCTCTAGTGTATTTGGGGAGTGTACTGGGGAGTGTATTGGGAGAACAAAGTTTTTTTGGACTTGTGTAATGGAAGGTCCGCACCTCCCTCCAAATACACTAGTTTCAAAAAGAAGGTACCCCCAGCCACACTCTCCAATACACCACCCCAATATACTTTCAATTACTAGGGGGAGAGGGGGGATACAAGGACCAACCCCCCTCCCAAAGTGGACAAGTGTATTACGGGAGTGTAGCTGGGAGTGTATCTGGTAGAAAGGAAAAAAAAAAGACTTGTGTACATCTACATTAAGTAGTTTTAAGCCATCGATTTCAAGCATCCAATGTCTCTCACTTCGTCTATATAACCAGCTACAAGACTTTACACACAAATTCCAGAGTACTTCGACCCTGCCACAACAGGACCCTAAGTGGATCCCCCCCACCTCCCCCCGCAAAACCCTCTAGTATATTGGGGGAGTGTATAGAGTGTATTGGGGGAGCGGAGATTTTTCCGAACTTGTGTAACGGCAGGTTCGCACCTCCCTACGCATACACTAGTTTAAAAAAGAAGGCTCCCCCAGCTACACTATCCAAGACACCACCCCGATACATTTTCAACTGCTCGAGGGGGGGGGGGGATACAAGGACCCCCCCTCCCTCCCCCTCCGAAGTGGACGAGTGTATTGCGGGAGTGTAGCTAGGAGTGTATATGGTAGACATGGAAAAAAAGACTTGTATACATCTACAACAAGTACCTGTAAGCTGTCAATTTCAAGCACCCGACATCTCTCGATTCGTCTACATAACTAGCTATAAGGCTGTACAATAACATTTCAGTGTACTTCAACCCCGCCACAATGGGACCCGAACCCCCCTATCCCCCACAAAACCCCCGATTGTATCAGCAAAGTATATCGAGGAGTGTATCAGGCAAACAAAGTATGTTTGGACTTGTGTATCAGCATATCCGCACCTCCCTCCGAATACACTAATTTAAGAAAGAAGGCTTCTCCACATACACTCTCCAATACGCTATCCTAATACACTTTCGAGTGGGAGAGGGGGGGGGCAAACTCGAGTAGTATCACGTCAATTACACGATCGACAGTCAGTGGAAAGAATATTGAGCTTTGACCAGCTCATCGAGTGTTTGACTATCCCGCACACATGGTAACCTTCCATGTTACGCCTGTGCAAGATTAAGTACAATGTACCTAAGGATTCAGACCTACACAAATAGCACAAAATATACAATGTACACAATGTATGCATCATTTGAAGCAAAGGTGTGATCAAGTAGTTTCAAGACATTATATATGTTAAAGTAATTTTTGTGATTTATTCAGTGAACCCTGTTGTGAAGAAAGATTATGGAAATTCAGGTGTTCATGATCACGTAACTATGTATGAACTTGAGTCTAACAAGTAACTTCCTAGAAACATTATTCATTTTCTAGGTTTATTTAATGGAAGGATCCTCACCATATGTTTTTCTCTCATACACACATTAGCACGTGTATTGATTTGGGGTGATTGGGCATAAATGTCATGGACACACACCGACTGCACTCACAACCTTCTTGAACGAGTCACGCTGCAGTGCCTTAGTCAGAAAATCAGCCAACTATCGTGCTATCTCAACCCACACAATGCAAATGCTGCCGTCATACAACAACAAATGCACATAGTGATACTCGACATTGATGTGCTTTGTGCGAGTATGATGCACGCCGTCATTGTCAGCAATGGCCGCGACACCTTCATTGTCACAGTGCAATGTGATGGACATGACTTACTGACGCAACTCAAAGAACATGCGATGCAACCACACGCTCTCACAAGCGCCAGAACCAAGGGCCACATACTCAGCCTCTGCAGTGCTACGCGTAATGTAGCCTTGCTTGCCGTTACGCCAGGATATAGCCGTTCCGCCAACAAGGAAGATCCAAGGAGTACAACTCTTACCATCCGGACTGCCGGCCCAGTCACTGTTGGTATATCCCATCGCCACAACGGACGGTTGTTGACAGAAAATGAGGCCTCTTCGTGGAATAGAGACGACGTATTGTAGTACTCAGATTGCGGCCTCAAAGTGGAGGTGTCGTGGCTCGTGAGAGAATTGTGCGAGGAGGTTGATGGCGAATGGAATGTTTGGACGTGTTGTCATCACCAGGAATATCAGTGATGCGATGACGCGCAAATACGTGGTCATGTCTACTAACTCCCCCACCACGGCTGGATCAGAGCTCTTGAGCATCGTATGACAATCCGGCGACATGAGTGAGGATGCTCTCGGCATGAGGGGTAGGTCGTCAGCGAAGCGCCCGGACAAGGTCTCGACGTAGGCGGCCTAATGGACATGCATGATGCCCGTAGAGCGATCATGCTCAAGCTCCATGCCCAGAAAGACTCATGTTGGTCCGAGGTTCATCTGGTAGGCAGCATGCAACAGGTCCTTGATCCCCTGGATGGTAGCTTCATCCAGCGATGCAATGAGCAGGTCGTCGACATAGACCAGGACAGCGACGAGGGTCTGACCTTGCGGACTGATGAACAACGCGGGGTTGGCAGAGCTACGAATGAGGCCACCATTGAGAAGCGTACGACTGATCTCCTGGTTCCAGCGGTGCGGTGAATGCTTCAAGCCATAGAGGGCCTTCCGTAGCTTCTAGACCTTGCCGGATCCATCGTCGAAGCCTGGAGGCTGCATCATGTAGAGCTCCTTGCCCTCTAGTGATCCATATAGAAATGCATTACTCACATCTATCTAATACAGTTTCCACCCATGTTGGACAACCAGGATGAACAATGCTCGACTGGTGGAGAACCAACCGACCGGGGTGAAGATCTGGCCATAGTCAATCCCAGGGACCAGAGCAAACCCCTTGGCTGTCAGACGGGCCTTTTACTTGTCCATGGACCCGTCTGACTTCCACTTTCCTCGAAGAACCCACTTTGCATCGATGGCCTTACGACCCAGGTGGAGGCCGACGAGCTCATAGACGTGATGTTACCGAATGGCGGCAAGCTTGTCTGCGCATGCAGCCTCCCAACGAGCGGCCTTGGGAGATGCCCGAGCCTCACGTAGGGTGGTTGGGTCCTCTAGTCGCTCTGTGGGACGAATAGTGATGACGTGTGCGTCCCGCACCCCTGGTGGCATCCGCATGAGCATGGCCGTGACGGTATACCGGTGCTACTAATGGAGCAGGGCATAGCCCAAAACTGACCTTGGATGTACGTCAGTGATGACTGATAGTGTGGCCAAGCCAAGTGCCCTGGTGTCGGGGTCCCCACTCACAACTGTGGAAGTGGATCAGACATGAGGTGAGGAGCCTCGTGGGATGACAGGGGGTCGTGGCGCGAGAGGACGTGAGGAGGCAACCTGAGTGCTCACTGTCGACCGCGTGTCTAGCACGCCGATACGGACGGGGCAGCCGGCCCTGAGGGGCTAGCGGACAGGGAAGGGGCAGCCAGCCTTGAGGGGCTGGCAGACACGAACGGGGCAGCCGGCCTTGAGGAGCTGGTGGACACGGACGGGACAGCCGGCCCTGAGGGGTTGGCGGGCACAAACGGGGCCACCGACTCTGAGGTNGTCGCTCTGTGGGACGAATAGTGATGACGTGTGCGTCCCGCACCCCTGGTGGCATCCGCATGAGCATGGCCGTGACGGTATACCGGTGCTACTAATGGAGCAGGGCATAGCCCAAAACTGACCTTGGATGTACGTCAGTGATGACTGATAGTGTGGCCAAGCCAAGTGCCCTGGTGTCGGGGTCCCCACTCACAACTGTGGAAGTGGATCAGACATGAGGTGAGGAGCCTCGTGGGATGACAGGGGGTCGTGGCGCGAGAGGACGTGAGGAGGCAACCTGAGTGCTCACTGTCGACCGCGTGTCTAGCACGCCGATACGGACGGGGCAGCCGGCCCTGAGGGGCTAGCGGACAGGGAAGGGGCAGCCAGCCTTGAGGGGCTGGCAGACACGAACGGGGCAGCCGGCCTTGAGGAGCTGGTGGACACGGACGGGACAGCCGGCCCTGAGGGGTTGGCGGGCACAAACGGGGCCACCGACTCTGAGGTACTGGCGGACACAGATGGGGTGGCCGACCCAGAGGGGCTGGCGGACACGGACGGGACAGTCGACTCTGAGGGGATGTCGGACACAGATGGGGCAGCCAGCCCTGAGGGACTGGCGGACACGGACGGTGCAGCCGGGCTTGAGGGGCTGTCAGAATAAATGGAGCAGCCGACCCTAAGGGGCTAGGGGACACGGAAGGGGCAGCCAGCGCAGACGGACCTGCGGGCACAGATGATAGAACACCTGGACGCGACTGGACAAGGGACGGACCTACCACTCCCCCACGCGACGAGAGGAATGTCGATACGCCGGAGTGAACGAGGTTGCAAAGAAACAGGTCCTCAAAGAAGAGGCCATCTCGGGACTCGACGATGCAGAGCCGGGTGGGTTCCTAGAAACGCCATGCCTTCGACTGACATGAGACGCCAAGGAAGGTGCAGGGACGGTCGCGAGGCTCAAGCTTGCCACCCCAGTGTGGGGCAGGCAACCACACGATGGCTACGCAGCCCCAAACCTGAGCCAGACGTAGGTCGGCTCGCTCTCCACACCAATGCTGGTATGGTGTGGACTGACGAGGAATGGGTCCGTGGGGAATCCGGTTCCAGACCCACGTCATGTAGGTCATGACCTCGAAGTAGAAGTCGTCAGAGATGCCGGATTTGACCCACATGCTGCGGATGGCATCAGCCATGGTACGGTTCCAGCGCTCAGAGACGTCGTTTTGAGCAGGCGTGTAAGGTGCCGATGTCTCATGATGGACTCTCGGGAGGCGAGGAAGGATGTGGTCTCCCCCAGAAACTCATCCCCGTGATCGGAACGGAAGCTGCAGAGGGGATGGCCACAATCACGTTCAGCACGGACGAGCCAGTCCCGAATGGTGGAAGACCCAGCGATAGCGAGAGTAGTCGTTCGTAAGGGTCAGGACATAACGACCGTGCTCTCCGATTGGCTCTGTCAGGAGGTGACCCATGACATCAGAGTGGACCAAGTCGAGCGGGGCGGTCACTCGAGACGTAGAGAAGGGGTAGGTGGAATGATGCATCTTCCCCTGAGCGCAATCAATACACTCGGTGGGACACGGCAGAGGAAAGGAGGTTGGGTCAATGTCCCCGTGACTGGCGTACAAATCATGCTCTCAACAGCGGCAAAGTGGACATGGTAGAGGTGGCGATGTAGGAAACGTGTATGTTGCGGAGACAGTGTGCTAGTAACAAAAATGTGGCCAGTGTCGGTCGATGAGGAGGTGACAGAGGTAGAAGCTGACAGGCGCGGTATGTGCCATAAGTTGCCAGGGACGGTGGCATGCAAAACGAAACAACCCGACGGATGGAATGATACAATGTCCATACCACGTGTGTACAGAACGTCTCGCTCATGCGATCAAGGGGAGTGACAGACAAGAGGCTGAGCTCAAGGCCAGGAATGAAGAGGACATCAATCACAAAGACATCACCAGCAGGACCATGGAAATGAACGACGTCGACACCAAGAACGGGTAACACCTGACCAGAACCCGTCCGAACCTCGGTGACATCGATGACAAGATCAAGGACAGTGAAGGCCTCACGCGAGGTTGTCATGTGATGCATGACCCTGGAGTCGATGATCCAAGTCTTTGACGGATCCTGGACCGGTGTGGCCAGGTCGCTGATAGTCACATGGCAATGGGCAAGCGTTGCTGACGCGGTGGACGGAGGTGCAAAACGGGACTGCCAGTCATCTAGCCAGGGGATGTCATTATGAAGAGGAGCGGGTGGGAAAGGCACAACACAGGATGGTGTGGATGAAGATACGGGACACGACCGTAACATCGACTCCGTCATGTAGAGTTGGGAGGAACTAGCGACTATGAAGCTCGCACTACCCCGGGGAGGAGGGCGAGGAAGGCCAAGCTAATGTGGGATAAACTGCTCCAACTAATGCTCGCGAATGGAGGGTCTGATGGAGTAGACCGACTGCGGTATAATGGTGCCAGACTCTAGGAAGGAGGAGGAAGATACTGTCAGAGGCACCCGTGACAGAGAAGCGGGGCGGACGGCTTCAGGAGATACTGCGGTGGAGCCATCACGAGCGGTGTAGGTGTAGTAGGAGCAGCAACGGTCACGACAGTGGTGGCAAGGTAACGCTCACGCTGGTGACACATGGTGGTGATGACGGAAACCTCGTCAGTCGGAAACGGACACGTGTACCACCCGTGTCTAGACTGGCCACAGTTGTGGTAGACAAGGCTGGCACCGCCGGATCCGCTAGACTACTGCTAAGGGCCCTTGCCCTTCTTGCCCCTACGCTTCTTCTTGCTAGACGGGGTGGCGCCAGAAGACGCTGCTGCTACTGGGACAGCAACAGCCATGGAGGCAACGGTAGGAGAGGCAGGGGACTCTGTGCAATGGATGTGTGACTCCTGACGAGCCTCTTTGATGCATAAGAAGAGCTCTATGCCCAGGGCATGATGGTACCCTGGGCAGCCATCGCGATGAGGATGTCGTGGGAGTAATGAACAAAGATTTCAGAGAAGGGGTCGGTGGCACTGTGCTTGATAGTTAGAAGTACGGAGAGAGGGGATGGTGCGGCGTCTCCGAGGCGGTGCAAGATGTCCTCTGCACGCTGCCACTAGGAGGTGACCGTCTCGGTCTCCCCCATGCGGAGGGAGTTCAACTCCCGGATCAGGCGGCTGGTCTCAGCGTCACTGGACAGGCAATGAGGGTGCGTGAGTACGTGCCACGACGCTGCCAGGTCAGAGAGAGCGTCAGTGGTGAGGTCGTCGAGGAAGGGCTCAAGGGCGAGACGTGCAGCTGGAGGGGCCACATGGACGAGGGCACGCACTGCGCAACCAGCGTCATACACTCGGTCGGCCTGGGTGGAGTCGAAGGGTAGGACGTAGCAGGGCCACAAGCTCTCGCCCTCTGCCCAGATCCGGAAGCTGAGCCCCAGCTCCAGAACTGGTCGCTAGCTTGAAGCAGCGGTGGCGGGGTTTCAAAGTCTTTTGGCCTGCGGCCAGTAACTAGAGTGGAGCCTAGGACCGACGTCACCATCTGCTGTTGGCGCTGGGTGTGTTGTTGCGCCAGGTACTGCGTGGCGGAGGTGACCGCAGGGTTCGCGTACCCGGGTGGAACAAAATGTGCTTTCTGATATTGTTGCAACTGCTACCGCAGCTGTTGCTGTTGTTTTTGTGACGGCTTCTGATGCTACTGTTGCGACTGTTGCAGTGACAATGATGTCGGTAGTTGCAGTGGCACTAGTTGCTGTGTCAGCATTGCAAGCTACTGGTGCAAAGCGGCGAGCGGATCTGTTGTGCCAGCATGACCTACGACAGAGCCTACGGGGTGTTGGTGCTGCTGCCGCTACTACTACTACTGTTGTTACTATTGTTACTGCTGCTTCTGCTTCTGCTGCTATTGCTATTGCTACTACGGCTGCTGCTGTTACTGCTACCGCTGCTACTGTCGCGGCTTCTATTGCTACTGCTGTTGTTGTTGTTGTTGTTGTTGCTGCTACTACTGTTGTTGTTGCTGCTGCTGTCGCTCTTGGTGTCATTGTAGCGATGCCAATTGTTGTTACTACTACTACTACTGCAATTGTTGGAGGAAGGGGAGTCCTCCAACAGAGGAGGACCTCTCTTCATTCTCTGCCATGGTGTTGTGTTTCCCCTCCTTGTTCCCTTTTTTGTATGCTGTTGATGTCAGTACTAACGTCAGTAGTGACATCAACCTAGGATGGTTGGCGTCAGCAACTGCTACTGCATTTTCTACATGGTTGCTGCTATAGATTTTTTTGTTGTTATTGATGTCAGTAGTGACGTTAGCAGTGACATCAGCTGATGGTGGCTGACGTCAGCAGCGGCGGTTGCTTGAGTCGCTACCGTTTCAGCTGCGAGGTAACTACAGCTGCTACTGCAGTTGCTGCTATTGTCGCTGCTACTGCTGCTTGTGCTGCCGGTCTATTGCTGCAGTTGCTGCTGCTACAACTACAGCAACTGCTAGTAAAACTATTGTTGTAGTAGTAGGTGCTGCCACTATTGTAGTTGCTGCTACTGTTCTTGTTGCTGTTGCTGTTGCGACTGCTGTTGTAGCAGCAGCAGCTACTTCTACTACTGCTGTTGTTGCCCCTAAGCTGCTGCGTGTTGCTGTGACTGTTGTACGCACGCCCTGCTCGTAGCTCGGTGCTCGGTACGAGTAGTGAGCTGGGAGTAGTTGCAGCTGCTGTTGCTGCTGGCCGCTACTACAGCTGCTGTTGCTGGCTGTTACTGGCTGCTGCTTGCTGGTGCTCACTACTGCTACTGCTGCAGCCGGCTGCTGTTGTTGCTTTCTGATATTGCTATTGCAACCGGCTCCTGCTGCTGCTTGCTCCTGCTGCTTCTGCAGCCGGCTGCTACTGTTGCTAGCTGCTGCTTCGCTTTGTTCCTGCTCCAAGCTGTTACTGCTGGCTGTTGTCGCTGCTTGCTACCGCGGGCTACTGTTGCTGCGAGCTGCCGTGAGATGCTGTTACTGCCAGCTGCTGCTATTGCGCACAGCTATTGCTGACTGCTACCACCACTGCTCGCTGCTGCTGCAAGCTGCTATTGTTGCTACAAGCTGCTGCTGCTGCTTGCTGCTGCCACCAGTCACTACACCTGCCAGTCACTAGGCAGGTCAATTCTACCGGGCAAAATCCGACAACATTTCCCCTGAACTAGCGCGTATGGGGGTCCGTCGGCATAGTCAAGAACCTGTACGCCAGTTTTCTGCTACTACTACTGTGCTCTGGCTTTGATACCAAGCTGGATACTATTTTAAAGTGCAGGTTGGGGCAGTTACATTCTTGATGTAGCGTACGGGCTTCCACGCTCGTTGATTAGTCTGCTACCCCCTCAGTCTGCCGCTCGTGAGTCAAAGTCTGAGTGCTCTGGGTTTGTTACTCAGAGATGCGCATGCCAGTGTTAGCACCAGAAAGTAGCTGAAAACTGGAAGTGACTGATTAAGAAACAAGAATGAGCAACAAAGGGTGATCCCTCCAAATGTTAGCCCCCCCTCCAGCTCTGTATACCTTGTTACTCAGTTTCTAAGACAATCACAAAATAGAACTATTTTCTGGCAGGCAGGATTTTCTCGGTGAGCCCTGCCAGACGGCCGGCAGCCCAAACCCAGACGTCATCCGTTTTGCCTGAAAATTGGACCATACCATGATACGCACGCTGCGAACACAGTCGTGTGGTCAGAATCGGCTAAAAAATAGTATTGAGGAGTTATGGCTGCCTAAACCCAGGCAGCGTCTACGCTAATCCCCGGTACCAACAGAGTCAGAAAATCATTAAACTTGGACCCTAGGCATGACACAGCGCTGCAAACGCAACAGTGCAATCAGACACGACGCTGGGTGTGTGCAGGCAGCATATGCAGCGACAGTGCCTGCCGGCGGCACGACTGCCAAGGAGGTCTGCCGATGGAGTTGAGCACAAAGGAGGGAGGAGGCTCCTGCAGACTGCGTGTAGGCCTCAGTGTGCATCGGCTCCACCGGACAACACTCCATCAGTGTCACATCTTGCCGTCAGTCATCTGCACGCTCATGTACACAAGTCGAGAGGACAAAACAGAGTACAAGTGAGAGATGTGAGACAAAAACCAACAGTGTGCTTTGATACAAGGAGATGGTGGTGCGTCTATACTAGAAAAGCTCTCGCTATGGCACTGGTATACCCCTTATCTTTGAATTTAAATGGTGTGTTTTCTAAGCTCATCGAATTCGATGCGTTGTTTTCTTGAACAAGTTTATTGAAAAACTGAAAAAAAAAGTTGTGAAATTACAGGGTTCATATGACAATTTTATTATCCCTTTCGTTTCGGTAGCTCGCATTGAAAGGCTGGCCACAATGCATGACACTTGTGTTCAGGTCCAAACAATGGCATGCTCGGCCATGGGGTGGTCAGGTTCTTACATTTTGACCAACCACATATCGGAGTCTGCCCTGTGCAAACTTCCTGGCACTTGTGTCAACGAGCACGTGTGCGAGATGGACAATAGCTTTTGAAAGCACATTGTCAAGCTATGCGAATATCTTGGAAAGAAACAGGGTCGGCCGTCGATCTCAAGGGTCTATTTTTCAACGAATTTGATGAATTAGGAAAACCAAATGGATTCCAATCTAAAAATATAGTCGAATTGTAACGTGTAGCAAGTGACACGTGGGTCAAGGGGGGGGGTCTGTGGACTGTGGGGGACTGGACGGGATGACTTGAGGGTCTGAGACCCTCGAGCACTATGGTTTTGGCCTAGTTGACCAACGATTCCGTCCAGTCTGCTGCACTGGTTCAAGGGACGCATAATTGGGAAAAGCAGTAAGGCATAAACATTGTACGCAATGTGTGTGCATGGTTGCATGGTAAAAAAAAAGGCACGAGGGAAAATGTTGTAAGTGGTAAATTTGAGGAGTTCATATTTTGTACATAACATGGGAGTATCATGAGAGATAGAGGGAGAGATAGAGAGAGGGAGAGAGAGAGAGAGAGAGAGAGAGGGGGGGGATAGAGAGAGAGAGAGAGAGAGAGAGAGAGAGTCATTCCACGGTGTTAACATTGCACGCAGAGTGTGTAATGTTAACATAGAGTGTACACTGTTAATGGAGGGTTTCATACTACACACTA
>SZWC01000535.1:270901-306124 GCA_023375785.1 Penium margaritaceum
ATAGAATTGTTTTCAGTTGATTGACAGTCAAACTATCGCTTGAGCGACATTTTGACTGTCAATCGACTACACATGAATAACTGCTGGGGGACCGATATTGTGTGACAATCAAGCCATTGCAAAATACTCTTGCAAAGAACATTCCCATTTGCAAACATACGGATATACCTCATGTTCAAACCATGGAAGTATATGACATGGTTCGTTACCGTCGATTATAATCAATGAGGTTTAACCTGACGTGGATGTATGTGCATCAATGGTCATCAATGTTTGTTTGCTCTTTACATTTGTGTACACTAGTGTGTCATGTTTGATGTCTACTGGCTACACTCCCATATACACTCTCCTAGTACACTTGATGTTAGCGAGGGGTAGAGCCGAACACCCTGTTTGACATTTGACCCTTCACCTAAAAAAAATCAGGATTGTACGGGGAGAGTGTATTAGGAAGTGTAGCTATGGGGGGTGAAGATATCATACTTTAGTGTACTTTAGTTGAGGTCATGAATGGAAGATGAAAGCAAAATATTGAATAATACACTATTGTACAAATCTTATGTTTTATACAACACATGCACTGCTGCACTCTCCCAATATCCTTTTCCACGGGAGGGAGGGCTCGCAATTGTCCTGGGAACCATATAGCAAATCAACATATATTTGAGAGACATGTCAGGTTCAAGATTATTGTTTGACAAAAGATCCTCGATAAAATGCTAAGGGACCAAAGGCACATTGAATTTTGTTACAACAACGACGAAAATGTAGAAATCGTCCATCTAGTCGTATCAACAGTGTGTGACTGTCAAGTGCCCTTTCCATTGAGATACACTAGTATACCCCCTTTTGGTGTCTACCAGCTACACTTCCAGATACACTTTTCCTATCCACTTCTGAATTATAGGGGGTCCCAACAACCGGTTCGACATTCGTATCCCCCCCCTCCCAAAACATGAAAGTGTATGAGGATAGTGTGTTGTGTAGTGTAGTTGACGGGGTGCATGTATGATACATTAATGTATTATTGTACAGGTCACAAATGAACAACAGAAGTGAAACAAAAACGATACACGAGTGTACAATCGTTGCATTTGTTACGGTACAATCCCCACTCCACTCTTCTAATACACCTTTGTCCCTTGGGGGGTGGAGGGAATCATCGCTTCTTATCTTGGGAATCATACAACACAGTAACAAATGGTCAAGACACATGCCTGGTTCAATATAGCTCCTTAACGTAAATCCTCGACACTTACTGTCGACACCAACATATACATTAGTGTATCCCGTTAAGTGTGTACCAGCTACATTACGAGATACACTTTCCTAATACACTTTTGACTTCCGGGAGGGGGGGAGGGTCCAAACAAACGGTTTGGCATGCGATCCCCCCTCCTAAAACATTACAGTGTATTAGGTGAGTGCATTGGACAATGTAGCTGAGGAGGTGCATATGTCATGCATTGATGTATTCTCACAAAAGTTCACGAATGGACGATGAAAGTAAAACAAGAACAGTGCACAAGTGTACAAATGTTGTGTTTTCTACAGTACACTATCCGCTTTACTCTGCCAATATAGCCTCATTGGAGGGGGGTCATCGCTACCTGTCCTGGGAACCGTATAGCACGATAACAGATCTTTAAAAGATATGCCAAGTTTGATATAGCTGCTTGACAAAAACCTCGTCATTAACCATCGACACTAACTTATAGAAAAGATTTGTACACGACCTACAAAGTAGTGACAGGCGTCGATCTTCATATATCAATGGACGATGACTGCCTTGTGCCGTTTCCTTCAATATACACTAGTGCATCGTGTCTGTTGTCTACCTGCTACACTACCAGCTACACTCTCACAATACAATATCGACTTTGCAGGAAGGGGAATGTCTAAACATCCAGTTTGACATCCCCCCCCCCCCAAAAAAAAAACATGAGAGAATTGGGAGTCTGTATTGGGTAGTGTAGCTGTGGGTGTACAAATATTGTACACAAGTGAATTTTCTTCAAAAATCACGTAGGACAATGAACTCAAGTTGTGCAAGATGCACGATTGTACAAATGTTATGATCGGTATGATACACTCCCCACTTCACCATCCCAATACACACATACGTGGATGGGGCTCAAACGAAAAGCCCAAACTTGCTAACGGCCCAGATAGCCCATTTTTTGAGATAAGTACCGTAACGGGACACACCTTTAGCAAGACATATTTATTGTATATACGGGAATACCCAACCCAGGTTTTACGGCCAATATACATCATGGAATAAAATGTGTTATATAGAGAAATCAAACATCTAAACATATAAAATGTTTATGTTTCCAGCTCTATTTTTCTCATCATGTCACTCACATTCTAGTGAACACGTACTGATAATTCATATGACAAATTCTTGCCACCTCGTACGCTACTGAAAACCATCCCAAAAATCCTACGGGAATATGACTTCGAGCACCGTTGCCTCCTCCTGAGAGCACGTCTGACACATATCTAAAAGTGTAGAAAACAGTAGCTCCTCACATTTGAATGTACTCGACCTCGATGGGGCCATCATTGACACAGCCGCTGGCACAATTGCCACCTTCTCAACCATAGTTCAAGGAAGTTGAGCTCCAACACGTACAATGATTAGGCAAGCTACAGCTGCTTACTGTGTAGTAGCTACTTCCCTCTCTTATGCTAGTAGCCACAGTGAACACTTTTGTACGGGTGGTTGTGACATCGTCTGATATTATTCGTACAGCTACCACAACAGCTGGGGCCATATCTAAAACATTCAGCTCCATTCGTGATTCCATTTCCGCTACGGTGCATACCCATATGGCCAATTGTCCAAATTGACGTACCATGCATCTGCTAGTGTTGTGGTTGCATATGCAACTCCTAGTTTCTTGTAAAACTAGGATATGACTTATGTTCTTGCTGGTGGCTATCGCAGTTGGACTGTTCTGCTCGCCTCCTCCATAGTAGCAGTCAATCCCCTACTCTCCTCACTTCTTCAGCAATGCCAAAGTGGTAAGTGTTCCGTCTTACATCTTATACTTCACTCCCTATCATTTTTGCATGTTTCCTATCATCACACTAATTCCTCATCATGCCACAACCTACAAAAATCATTGAGGACTCACAAGTCACTCTCTACGAGGGTGAGCTAATTATCATCAACTCAATGAAAGGAGCTTCAACAGGACATGAATTCCGAGAGAGAGAGATGGCCAAATATGTTGTTTATTTATTTATGGGGTGTATTTTCTCCATTCCCTCCTTTGATGCTACTCGTATTCTCTGTACAGTTGCTATGGATGTTGATTCCACCTCTGGCTCTTCTAATGTGGAGGGTACTAGAAGCTACCTCTAGTACCTCCCATTGGACAGGTCTCTCCTAAACATGCTCAGCCCCATCCCTCTATGCCAAAACTGGAGGGCATTGAATGTTATCCACATTACTTCGCCTTCGCATTATCTTTCTCTTATTTGAATAAAAGTTCCAGCTCTTATGTGCAATGTGAGCTTCTCTAGGAGTACTATGTCCCACCTAGACTCACTATCTCACTTCTTCTCCCTCCAGCTGAGGTTTTCCATGCTACACATGCACTCATCCCCGCTAGTCATGGTGATCTACTTATTCACATTGATATGTACAACTTCGTTACTACACGACACCCTCCTCTTCATCCCAACAGCTTCTTAGTCCTTGTTCACCACTACAAAACCATAATTGGTCATGTTGTCCAAAGATCTCTCGCTTTGTACTAAAAATAAGTATGCTTGAGGATCGATGAATCTACCAATGCATATTGGGAAAGTTGCACGTGCCTTCTATATGACCTTGACAACTCTTCACTTGACAAATTATTCACTTGTCTCTCCATCGTAGCTGGTTTTGATGCTTGGATTTGGTAACCTCTACACAAGCTTGAATTCTCGCGTTTGATCCACTCCCACCAAATACACCATGGGGAATCGGTACCCTTTATGAATTCACAACCATGCATCTCATGGGTTGGTGGAATTTTCTGCATAACAAATATCTCTATTGCACTATTGCTGTTGTGGTAATCATTTTGTGCTCCTATGTGGCCACCACATCCTCCTCTGCCTTGGCCATGTCCACCACACACTCCATATAGGAAGAATGCTGGTCACAATGGTGGTGGCCAGGGTCGTGGATTCAACAAGGGTCATAGAAAAGGGGGTCAGGACTCTAATAGCATGCCCAATTCCTACATACAATTGCATGCTAGGACTATGGGACCTTAGGGAATTTGGGCTTGCATTGGGATCACAACCATACTGCACCCCGTGATGATGTTCACCTCACCTCCGCCATGAGGGCCCATTGGGCTTGCATTGGGATCACCACCTCTTACCCTGTTGTCACCAATACCATCGTGGCCTCACACTCCTCCTCATTTGTTTCCTTTACAGTTATGTCCTCCATAGACCACGAACCTCCACAGTAGCCTCACAAACCACCTCCTTCATGGAATTAGATACCACCCCTTACGAAGTCATCATATTAGAGGCTACCTCATTATAACCCGTCAGCTTTATCCCATACACGTGCCCATTTCCCTAAGTCTCTACCTGTTGGGTTTCAGCCTGGCACTCGCCATGATGAGGAGCAAGATTTAGAAAGACACCTCACTGAATTTCTTAGCTTCGTGATTAGTGAGGTAAAGGTGTGATGGACACATCACATTTACCTTTCCCATGTATCAAATGGAGTCCTTTGTGACATGTTGTATGGGGGAAATCAAGGGTATTTGCCTTACGACTGTCCATGGATTTAGGATTGGCAGTCCTATATCCTATCCCACCATCACGATGTCTCCATGTCCACCTATATTCCACATTCTTGCACAGTCACTATTTACACTATTATATCCTTTGTTGACATCTTTGGTGACTTTAAGATTATTGGTTCAGGGGCCATACACCACATGACGTCCTGTTGTTCCTCCTTTGTCTTCCTCGATCCCTTCGACTTTGAACTCTTTGTTTTCTATTGGATCCACTCTTCTTCTCCTCGTTCAAAGTGTTAGTAATGTTAGCTTCACAAGCCCCCAAGTTTCCGTATGTGCTAAGCATAGAGGTCAACTTGTTGTCAATGACCACCCTAGACCACAAAGGAATGGACATTGCATCCAGCTGCGACGTTGGTAGTGGTAGAGTTGTGGATTAACAGGCTTTGTCAATATAAATTATTTTCATCCCTCTCTACCTTTCTTCACCTTCCGCTGCCTTTACTTGTATCCACGTGACAACCTCTCTATCCCCTGAAACACATGTAGCGCTTACATCATCGTCAATGTCACATGTACACTACAGCCATTACACGCATGTTGTGCGTACCTCGTGCCACTGGTCTTGATAAGGCCTTATTCCTCACTCTGTGTTCCACCACATGCACACAAGGGAAAATGTACTTTTCTCCCTTGAATGATGCCGACTCTCTGAAATCTAACCTCCATGATCTCGTTCATGCCAATGTCATTGGACCACTTCCTCATGGCTTTCAAGGTGGCATGAGTCGGTATGTAATGTACTCAAGCAGAGAGTTCTCCCACGATGATTGGATCTTTGCTCTTTTACACAAGAGTGACATCACTCACGTCCTTAAGTCTTGAATTCTTCAAGCCGAATGGGCCCGCAACTGTAAAATCAATGTCTTTTGTTGTGACAAGGGTGTTGAGACATTTGGCCCCACCTCCCGCTTTTGTGAATCTCAAAATGTGTGTTGAAGCCCTCTGCCGAAAGCCCTAGCAAAATGGTGTATCTAGCTGCTAAAATCATACCCAGGTACACTCTTTCCTCTCATGCTCAGGTGAATGTCCTCTTGTTGCCATGTCCTACATAACTTGGGTTTGGATTCGCTCCATCGTCTTGTCATTCCCTTCGAATGTCAGGTTGGATATCGTGCTGACTTGCGTCTCGTCCACATCCTAGGCTCTGTTGTTGCTGCATGGTCTTTCAAATGACCATCGTAAGGATAAGTATTTACCTCGAGGTTTTCTTTACATATTTCTCAACGTCTCCATTTCCAAGGCGTTGCAATTTTAGGATCCCACTCGGCACCACATCGTCGAGTCTTGAAATGTCGTATTTTTTAGGATGTGTGTGAACATGACTTGTCTTGTCTTTATTCCTCCTCCTATCCTTCTCAAATATATCAGGTTGTGATAGATTCTCTGCTTCCAGCCTCTATTGGTCCAACCCTCCCGATCATTCAGTTTGATACTATTTATTCATGGTGTCATCATTTTAAAAGGCTGCTTTTTTTTGCTTAGTTAGTCCCACTCACAAAAGATGTATGCATTTTTTGAATTATTTTTAATTGAGGTTGGGAACAAATATTTCACCATCATGTGAAATTATTGACCCTTGTTATCCCAGTGATGTATCGTAGTGTGAGGGCCGGTTTGGCCCTCCCACCTCGTAACAGCAAGGAGGTGGCTTGTAGCCATCCCTTGCTATTACGAGTACTGGCCGGTGGCTAGCCATCGCTGGCTACCGGCCGGCCGGCAGCCGACTGGCTCGATGGCCGACAGCCGGTGAGGTGATTGGCCGGCCACCCACTGGGAAGTCACCAACCGTCGATCAAGTTGGTGGCTTGATCGGCAGCCGAGAGGCCACAATGGCCTTAAGAGTGAGGCCCGTGGCCTCGTTCCCTTGCCCTCGCTTGTCCCCCTTGCCAGAAAGAGCGAGTGAGGATGAGAGATACTTGTGAACAAGAGAGACGCGAGACAAAGGCAAAGTGTTGGCGCGAAATCACCGATCGTGACTCGCACACGACAAGTTCGCATTGGCACGTAGAAAATAAAAACTTGAGTTTGTCTAGGAAGTTTTTGAGTTTTAAAACCATAAAACTTGTACAAAGTCACGAGTTTGGGGTAATACCCCCTCGTTTTTTACCCAAAACGAGGAGACGAGGTAAAAACGGAAATGGGCCTCAAGAGACTTGAAATATTCAAGTCCCCTTACACAGGTGATTGTTGATGATTGCCTCTACAATGACGTAAAGAGGATAATCCCACAAGCGAGCTCTAGAAGCCATTCTAAAAACTCCGATGACAACTTCCATGTAGGAGTTGGAGACACGACATGTTACCGTGGTATCAAAGCCATCTGGTCATCATGACTAACTATATGATGATTCACATGGCTATGTGATGTACAGGATGCCGCGACAAGCTAAAACAGTAGTAGAAAGACCATGGGGGATACGTGCTTAAAGCCTAACCATTTTAAGTGCCAAAAAGAACATTAGAAAGCTCTTAAGAGACTCTATTTATTTTTCCAATTCATCTAAGCTGTTTCTTCCCCCCTAAGGGCTACATGGATTTTCACTGGATGGGGTGGGGAGTGCCCACCCCCAAAGCACCAATTCTCCTCTTCTCCTGGAAACACTTTCCTCCCTCCTTCAATCAAAATTTGGAACATTACCCTTTCCTACTACCAGGGGCTCTCACGGCCTAGGAGGAAAATAAAATGGCGGAAGGCGACACTTGGGGACACTTGGAGGCCTCCTGATAGTCGCCGGAAACAAGGGAGACGTCTCCAAGGAGGCACAAGATGCATCAATATATCAAGGCAAGATACATCAATGATTGGGAGGCCTCTTGTCTTTATTTGAGTCTCCTGGTCTTCATTGGAGGCCGAGGAATACCAGGAGACATAAATAAAGACAAGAAGAGTGAGGGAGGAGCACGAGAGGGCAGAAACTCTAAGTTAGAGTTGACCCCTCGTTTCCCCTCCTCACATTATGAGGGGTGCTCAAGTTTATGTAGCTTCTACATTTATGTCTTTGTTTCTTTTCATATGTTTTATAGCTTTCCTATTGCTGTGATTCACGGATTAGGATTTTAGCTTGAATTCATGCAGTTGTACAATTGTGGTGATGTAGAAAATAGTATTTATACACCACGTGATTGTGCCAACCATGGCGGCCTACGAAGATTGGAATAATATGTATGATCGCCTCACCGATCGTGAGAGCAAGGAAATTTTGGGAGGCGACACCTCCCCAAGGTTTTGGGATATCCCACACAATAGTCTTCAGATGTTAGTTATGTGCATAGTGAAATGGGAAGTGTCAGACTATCCAACACCAACAAGGGCAAGGTGGTGATGGCCTCACCAACGTCCTTGGCAGACTCCAAAGCTTGGGAGACGTCGGTACCAGCATCATTGTCAAGGCAACGGCAACTATTTTTCTAAAGGTTGTCTGTGCTAAACTCGTCGACACCAAGAAGCGTGAGGAAGCCAAAAAAGTTCTCAATGTGTACGTCACCGGGCACGTGGATGACTCCCATGTGCCGGAGGACGCGCTGGAGGATGACCACCCGATCGTGGATCCCGATGAAAAGCACAACATCGATGAAGGCAAAGGTGACGAGGATCACGATCATCACCATCAGCGTGCGGCGAACTCAAGTAGGTCAATCAAGATGGGTAAGGCGATCTCCAGATCGCGAGAAGCTATCGACAGTAGAGAGGCTATGGACAACAACAAAGGCGCCAAAAGTAGCCATGTAGGAATTACTTTCGAGCATCAGCCAGACGACGTTATTGTGAAGGCAATATACAACAAGCATTAGAGGCTTGATAAGTTTGCTGCCAAGACAATGGTTGGATCACGACTGGCACCGATGGTGGAGGTACAACACCATCCAAAGGAGTGGGGCAAACCACCTTTCCTATGATGTGGCTACAATGGGGCAGACCTATACCAAAGCAAGCATCGTCACTGACAAGGGCTTCCTTGAGAAGGTGGGACTTCTTAGAGACATGTACGTAAACCCTACCCTTCTATAGTGGGTAAAGGTGCACGAGCTGCGCGAGACCCTCGAAGCTACCACCACTGCTTTGAAGACATATGAGTTGAAGTTCGTGTTTGCCACCTATTGGCCCTCGTCGGGTAGTGCATCACGGATATCGACCGTGATCGCCAGTTGTAGCGTCTGGCTGCTTAGGAGGTACCAGCTGATGCAACGACCTCGATAAGGTATAATAGAGTGACCAAGGTGCGGATACAGTTGCGATCGCATGGTGTCGCAGGTGCTGATGTCACTGCTAATGGCAGTAAGGACTTGCCTATCCCGACGGCATCGGGACCGGTCATGAACATGTCCTCCCTCCATAGTGTGGAAATCTTCCAGAAGGACGTGAATCTATCCAACTGGCTGAATCACATGGAGCATATTCTGCTTGTCCACAAGACTCTTCTTGGTCAGTGGGATGACCTTGCCATGACTCGACTTGAGGAGAAGCTCTTAAGGTACGGGGTCAAGGAGTGGGCTGCACAGCTGCCATACCTAGAGAGGAAACGCATGCTGTACAAGGCTTTCTATGCTATCATGGATAACAACCACACCCAACACTAGGAGGCACAACGTGTCTTCTATAAGATCAATGAATGTATACAAATGGGTAGCTCGCTTGAGGCCAACTTGAGTGAGTTCAACACACTCGTAGAGGAAGCCAAAAGCTTCACCCAGGGTGATGGGTCCAAGACCTTCAAGTACCCAGAGCGCTTTCTACTGAAGTACAGACAATTTTGGTATAATACCCTCCTCATTTAGGACCCAAAATGAGGGGGCGAGCTAAAAGCGGACATTAACCTCAGGAGACTTGAAATTTTCAAGTCTTCCTGCATGGGTTGCAATGATGACTATCCCCAGTGTGACGTAGAGGAGAAATTGCCTCATGCAAGCTCTGGTTGCCAACCTACGAATTTTGACAACGACTTTTGTGTAGGAGCTGGAGACATGACACTTGACATGTATGCTAACAGGAGTAGTTTTCACCAAAAAAAATATATCACACGACTAGAACTCGCCTGATTGCACGTGCACATATATGACATATATATGTCATCCAGGCCATTGTATCATTTGCACCATTGAAGTTTGGCCCAAATCAAGGTGAGGGCCTGTCGCTGCATTCGGGCGTGGGCTTCCCGACCACACCGAGATGACGCACACAATGTTTAAATTTTGGAGTGCACAAGTGAAACACAACATGCAAATGTGAGCCCAATTGTATGTCAAATGTATGGATCTAGGCCTAGGGTTCGACGACTATAAAGAAGTTATCGGAATGACTGTGCCTGATAAAATTTTAAACAACTGTAACAACCGATAAATTCATCAAATCTCAAAAATCAAATATAACAAGTAATAGAATTTTTTTTTGCACAGTTGGCTTGGATCCAGTCAGCCGGTTATCCCCTTAGCCTCTCTCCCATTGAATTGGACATGAACTCACCGCTTGTGGTGTCTCCTTGTTCTCCGTCTTTCTCTCCACCAATGCATGTAGCTTCCCATGGTCTCCTGCACTGCCCATAGCTTCTTCATAGCTTCTTCTCCCTCTCTCATGATGTTTGTATCCTCTTCTTACTTTCCAACATGCTTTGTACAGTAACACTTCATGTGCCTTCTCCTTCTCTGGTGTTGTATCCTCCAGTCTTGCCGACACTCTCCTCGGTACCTCCTGTGTTTCTTTGCGTTCAAGGTGGCCACCTGTTTGCCCTTCCTTCACAGAGTTGTGCTTTTTTCGCTCCCAATCACAACTTCTCCTCTCATGGTCTGTACTACTTTGTCTGGTGACTCTGGGCTTCGTTCTCGTGGTCTTGGCCACATTTGTTAAATCTTTTAATTTTGTGTCAGCCTTTCATTCAAGCACTGCTATTGGGTACTCCCTTGTTGAGCATGATTTTTACCATGCCATTGGCATTTCTATCTCTAGGTATTTGGCCCATTGCTTTGTTGCTGGTGGCCTTTTCCCATTGCCTCCAAATGTCATAAATGTTCACGAGGCTGGCAAGGCTGCCGACTACACTCCAGGGGAAACAACCAGGTAGGATGAAATCAATGCTTTAACTGAACATAGTGTATATGAGCTGGTGCATCTTCCACCCGGCAGACAGGCAATGCCCGCCAATTGGGTTTACAGTTGGAAACAGCATCGAGATAGCACAGTCGAACAACAGAAAGTGCGGCTCGTAACCAAGGGATTACCACAGATCCCTAGAGTCAGTTTTGATGTGTCCTTTACTCTAGTGGGACACTACACCATTGCTCGCACCCTCCCCGGTCCTACTGGTTAACACGGATCAGAACATGAACAAATGGATTTGAACATGCCTTCCTTCATGGAAGATCTGATGAAAAGACCTACATGATGCAACCCCATGGTTCATCGACGGTGCTGACAAGGTATGGCGACTACACAATTCTTTGTATGGATTTAAGTAGTTGATGCATTGTTTAAAGTAGTAGACCACGTCCACTTTTTAGAAGGGTGGCTTGTTTCTCAGTGTGTCATCTACCCCACTTGTTGACATTCTCGTACATGTTGAAGGTGTACTCATTACATCTCCATATACACCTGTCACTCATTCGAGAGTGTTCTGTGATCATCACACAAAATGAAAGATCTCGGCCAGCTTTTGTTTTTTGTGTATAGATCTTGACCGTGGTCACTAAAAATGAGCGTTGTATGTTCACAAGGCTTCACATGTTTGTAGTCCAAGGAGCGCTTTGCATCCTTTTTCATTGTGGCTCCGTAAGCCTTTGTGCCAATGAATCCAGCAAAACATACTACTCAAGTCATTGGATGTTCTCAAGATGGGGGATACCGTGGATGCAACCGACTACTTGCGTGTCATTGGCTTACTAATGTGTGTTTCCATCATCACCATTACAAGAGTGGCCTTTGATCCCAACATCATATCCAAACTCTCTCGGTATCCAAGAGAATGTCACCTTGAGGCGGCGGTGTGTGTGGTGCGATACGGACTGCCCACTTCACGTACAAGGCTGTACTATGCAATGAACAGGCTTGTGACTAGGCTTGCAGAAAACAGGGGTATGTTACAAGGAAATGAAGCAAAGATGGTGATGTTGAACTTGGCGTAGGTACATGTGAGGTTGTCTAGTTGTGTCGCTCTCTGCATCGGTGTGCATTCCCAGTGACTACGTCACCCCGCCTTACAATAATAAAATAGAAGAAGTCATTGCCGAGAATGATGGCATGCACCACTCATGCACATGACATATCCTTGTCGAGCACTACTTCGTTCATGAATGCAATGTTGCCGACAATGTTGAGGTTGTGTGGGTAGACATGCTATTATAGTAAGCTGATATCCTTACAAATGCACTTATTATAAATGTTATTGAATGTGGCATTCATGCTGTTGATGTTGCATGTCCACATGACCCCCAGGTGAAACATGCACTACTCTTGTGCTCTGTATAAAACTGCCTTATTGTGCCATGTGGATTATGTGACAACGAGTTATAGAGGATTGTTAATGTGTGTGGTTAGTTGGTGGTCCATGACACCTCGGTTGCCCTCTTTTCTTGCTCCACATGCACCTTACTTTGCATTTGTACAAGAGATAAATCGATGTGACTGTGTTGGAGCTCTGTCCCCTAGATGGGAGCCATCCATGGTGAAGCTCGTACTCTCTGCCAACATTAGCACACACTCAAGATGTGGCATGTGGTTACGTGATGTTTTTTTTCATAGTTCTCAGTTTTGGTTTTGCTCGTGGGGAGGTGTAGCCCGTTGATGCTATAGGATGTCAGGGTTGTCTCTCAACTTGCTTCTCTGTTTTTAGGAGAACATGAATATGCCACTGGGTGCTGATCCTCAGACAACCACCTGGCCATATTTTTCAGCTGCAATGGTGAGAAGGTATCCTCAACATTCTTACGGTGAGGTTGGGCTCTATTACGTCCCAGATGGACAGTAAACTCCATGGGTGGACATTTTTTCCATACATTTATGGCCCACTACACGTCGACCTCGGGATTTTTTCGTTGATCGGCCGAGGGCATCTTGGCCACCTGCCTCAACCCACGGTGTTCAACATTCGAAAGTCATGACACACTTGACCGCTTTTGAGAAGGGTCACAAACCATATCGATGTTTTGATACCGTTTGGTCAACTTCTCAATGGTGCTAGACTTTTATTGAGCCGCGTCTCAATATTCTCGACCCCATCATGACTTGTTGATGTAGTTTCTCAAAGCGACCACTCATGTCGTGACGTTGCATGTGTTACTCAACTCAACCACATAAGACTTCAAATAAGCCTCATTGTGTTTCTCACCGCTATATACATGTAAGTATGTCTATGCATGTACATGTATATGCTCGACATGTTTAGCACTTTTCACCAAAGTACCTATACTACAAAAAACAAACTGTCTATTTTTCCCAATTCCATTAAGAAATTTCCTCTTCATACCGCATCCTTTTATTTCAACCACGTGTCCCTCGGCATACCACTTGATATTAGAGTGGCATGGCACCGAAGGGACAACCGACGCATGAACTACAAGGTGAAAACCTCATAAGAGACTTTTGCACATCTCCACCATTAAGAGGTTTGTAGACCTTGCGACGACAATGATGAATGGAGCGCGTGCACCCGAGGATGCGCATCGGTAACAAGTGGAGAATCCTATGATGGGGGGTCAGCAGTACGTAGTCAACAATGCTCCCTAGGCAAACAAGGCAACATGGGAGAATTTTGCAGCATATGGCGCTAAACCAACGCACTTGAAGGCCAACCACGCGACATACTACTCGGGCTTGGTGAACCCTGTGTCTCTGCTGTTGCTCACTCGGTCAGCATTTGGCACAATAAGAGGCACCGGTTGGAAAAAATGAATTAACAAAGACCTATTCTAGAAGCTGTCAAGATCCAGGAACCTCGGCGTCCATCTATTCCAACAACTCAACGTGACAATGGAGGAGCTTCAAAATATTAGTTTTTGTCTCACATCTCTCACTTGTACTCTGTTGTGTCCTCCTGGCTTGTGTACATTGGCGTGCAGATGACTGACGGTGAGATGCGACGGTGATGGAGTGTTGCCCGGTGGAGCTGACGCACACTGAGGCCTACACACAGTTTGTTGGAGCCTCCTCCCTCCTTTGTACTCAGCTCCATCGACAGACCTCCTCAGCAGTCGTGCCGCCGACAGGCACTTTCACTGCATATGCCATCTACACATGTCCAGCACCACGTTTGACTGCGCTGCTACGTTTGCAGTGCTATGTCATGCCTGGGGTCCAAATTTCATGATATTCTGGCACAATTGGTACCGGGGGTTAGTGTAGACGCTGCCTGGGTTTAGGCAGCCATAACTACTCACTGCTGTTTTTCTAGCTGATTCTCACTGCACGACTGCATTTGCAACGTGTGTATTATGGTAGCTGCTAGTTTTCAGGCAAAACAGACGACGTCCAGGGTTTGGGCTGTCGGGCGTTTGGCAGGGCTCAACGAGAAAACCCTGTTTGCCAGAAAATAGATCTATATTCTTCTTGGCTGGTTAGCTGAGTAACAAGCTCTACACAGCTGGTGGGGGGCTAGAACTTGGAGGGGTCTCCCGTTGTTGCTCATTCTTCATTCCTAATCAGTCACTTCCAGTTTTCAGCTGCTTTCTGGCGTTAGCACTTGCACGCACATTTCTGAGTAACAAACCCAGAGCACTCAGACTTAGACTCTAGAGCGGCAGATTGAGGGGGCAGTAGACTAAGCAATGAGCGTGGAAGTCCGCACGTTGCATCAACGCTACTGTCCCAACTTGCACTCTAGCATAGTTTCTAGCTTGGTAGCAGAGCCAGGGCATAACAGCAGTAGCAGACGACTGGCGTATAGGTGCTTGACTACTCTGGCGGATCCCCATACACGCCAGTGCAGGGGAAATGCTGCCGGGTTTTTTCTGGCAGCATTGACCCGCCTGGTGGCAACGTCAGATTTTTCCCATGGCCACTGGGCCAGGAGAAATGCTGCCGGATTTTTCTGGCAGCACTGACCCCCAAGCATGACGCGAAGAGGTGAGCGGCAGGCCGCGTCAGGCACCTGCTGGCGACGACGCACGTGGCGAAATCATCCATGTGTAGTGACTGGCAACAACAGCAAGCAACAGCAGCAGCAGCCTGCAGCAGCAGCAGCAGCAGCAGCAGCAGCTTGCAACAGCAGCGAGTAGTGGCAGCAGCTGTGCGCATTCGCACCAGCCGGCAGTAGCAGTAGCAGCAATAGCAGCCCGCAAACTGCAAGCAGCAGCAACAGCAAGCAACACTACCCTACTGATCTTTAATTTCGATTATAATTTTTTTCCTTTTTTTTGTCGAATTTGAATTATTCGTCTTAACTTATGGTACCACCTAATTGATTTGAAAATTGCACATGACAGGGTATTTGCTCCTATCATGGTCAAAATTGCAATGTTGAAATTAAAAAAATTGCAATCGTAGTGCACATCCCGCTCGCGCGCAGGATGTGCACGAGCGGGATGCGCAGATTGGGGTGCCAGAGCTGTCAGTTCAGTCTGACATGCCAGTTCAAGTGCAAATTAGCGATTTCGCATCAGTCAGACGACGCGAATGACCGACAAATGTGGGCCTGAGCCCGTTCATCGTCGAATTTAAGGAACATGTTTTTTAGTTCGACAAATGTTTAGGTACCATCCAAATAACTTTTTCAAGAAAAAAGTTCAACAAAATTACATATCACATAATTCATATTTTCCCAGTAAACAAAATTAGAGATCAGTAGGGTAGCTCGCAGCAGCAGTAGTGGCGGCAGCTTGCAGTAGCAGCAGCAGTAGCCGGGTGTAGCAGTAATAGCAGCAAGCAGCAGGCAGCAGCAGCCGAGAGCAGCCAGCAGTAGTAGTTGAAACAGCCGCTAGCAGCAGCAGTAGCTATAACTGCTCGCACCTCACTGATCGCAGTGAGCTACAAGCAACGAGCTTGCTGCTCGTAGCGAGCAGCGAGCAGAAAGCACCGGGCAATGAGCTTGTTGCTCACAGCTCGCTGCTCACAATGAGCAAGGAGCTCGTTGTGACGAGCGAAGAGGAAAACGAACAAAAGGGGGAATGCAAAAAAAACCCCAACCAACAGGTGGCCTTCCAACGGCTCCAGCCACCACCACAGCCGCTGTAGCAGCCATAGCAGCCGCAGCAGCATGCAGCAGCTCAGCTATAGCAGTAGCAGTAGCAGCAGCAATTGCTGTTGCAACAGCAGTAGCAGCAGCAGCAGCGATAGCAAAAGCAACAATTGCAATAGTAGTAGCAGTCGTCGCTCCCACAACAACCGTAAAATTAGTAGCAGCAGCAGCACCTGCTGCAACAACAGACCAACAGAAGTAGGATCAGCCTTAGTGGCAGCAGTAGCAACTGCAGCAACAGCAGTAGCTACCCTGTAACTGATATAGCAGCGGCTCCACCAACAACCACTGCCGACGTCAGCCTTCCTCAGCTGGCGTCACTATTGACGTCATTGCTGACATCATCAACAAAAGAAAATACTACAGCAACCTTGCACATAATGCATCAACAGCTGCTAACAACAGCCATCCTAGGTTGATGTCACTACTTACATCACTAGTGACATCACAAGCACAAGAACAAAAGAGTACAAGGAGGGGAACCATGGCAGAGAACGAAGAGGGGTCCTCCTCTATTGGAGGACCCCCCTTCTTGAAATAGCTACTATAGTTGTAGTAGTAGCAGTAGCAACAGCAACAACCCCGACAGCAATAACAGCAGCAACACCAGCAAGTGCAGCAGTAGCAGCAGTAGCCACTACAACAGCAGCAGCAACAGTAGCAGTAGTAGTAGTAGTAGCAATAGTAGCAACAGCAGCAGCAGCAGCAATAGCAGCAGCACAAACACCCTATAGGCTCTGTCGTAGGTGATGCTGGCTTGTGAGATCCACTCGCCTCTTTGTGCTAGCAGCTTGCAACGTTGACATAGCAGCTAGTGGCACTGTAGCTACCACCACCGCCGCCGCCACAACAGCCACAGCAGTAGCATCAGCAGCTGCCACCGCATCAACAGTTGCAGCCACCGCAGTAGCTACTGCAACGTCAGCAAGCACCGTTTGTTCCACCCGGATACTCGAGCCCTGCGGTCTCCTATGCCACGTAATACCTGGCGCAACAACACACCTTGCACCAACAACAGACGGTCACGTCTGTCCTAGGCCCCACTCAGGGTGCCGGCCGCAGGCCAAAGGACTTCAAAACCCCACCGCCGCCACTTCAAGCTGGCGACCAGTTCCGGAGCCGGGAGCCCAGCTTCCAGATCTGGGCACAGGGTGAGGGCTTGTGGCCCTACTATGTCCTGCCCTTCGACTCCACCCAAGCCGACCAGGTCTATGACGTTGGTCGAACTATGCTTGCCCTCGTACTTGTGGCCCCTTCAGCCGCACGTATTGCCCTTGAGCCATTCCTCACCACTTGCGCACTCCCTGACCCAACAGCAGTGTTGCACGTACTCAAGCGCCCTCATTGCCTGTCTAGTGATGCTGAGACCAGCCGCCTGCTCCGAGAGTTCAACTGCCTCCGCATGGGGGAGACCGAGACGGTCACTTCCTATTGGCAGCGCGCAGAGGACCTGCGCCACCTCGGAGATGTCACGCCGCCCCCTCTTTCAACGCTCGTGACCATCAAGCGCGGCGCCACCGAACCCTTGTCCGACATCTTCGTCCACTACTCCTAGGACTTCCTCACCGCGATGGCTATCCCAGGTACCCTCATGCCCTGGGCGTACGAGCTCTTTCTCCGAATCCAGGAGGCTTGTCAGGAGTCATACATCCATGACACAGAGTCCCTCGCCTCTCCTGCCGTCACCTCCATGGCTGTTGCCGCCCCAGCAACAGCAGTGTCTTCCGGCGCCTCCTTGAGTGGCAAGAAGAAGAAGTGAAGCAAAAAGGGCAAGGGTCCTCACCAGCGGACTAGCGGATCTGGCAGCGCCAACGTCGTCTGCCACAATTGTGGCCAGTCAGGACATTGGTGGTACACGTGTCTGCTACCGACTGATGAGGCTTGCGTCATCGCCACCATGCATCATCTCTGCGAGCGTCGCCTTGCCACCTCTACCGTGACCATCGCTGTTCTTGTTGCATCTGCGCCAGTTGCAACGGCCCTATCCTAGCTTCCTCCGCAGCCGTCCGAGCCCTCTCCTCCGTCCCCAGTGCCTTCCTCCCCCTTCTTAGACTCCGGCACCGTTACACTATAGTCAGTCTACTTTGTCGGACCCTCCGTCCGCGAGTGCCAATTGAAGCAGTTCATTGCATTCCAGCTCGTCCTTCCTCGCCCTGCTCCCTAGGGAAGTGCAAGTTACGTAGTCGCTAGTTCCTCCCTACTCTGCGTGATAGAGTTGATGCTATGTTCATGTCCTGTATCTCCGTCCGTCTCGTCCTCTGCCATGCCTTTCCCCCTTGCCCCTCTTTGTGATGATGTCACCTGGCTGGATGAGTGGCAGTCCCGGTTTGCCCCTCCGTCCACTTCGTCAGCGTCGCTCGTCCATTGCCATGTGACTGTCTGCGACCTGGCCAAACCGGTCCAAGATCCGTCACAGATATGGATCATCAAATCAGGGGCCACGCATAACATGATGGCCTCGCATGAGGCTTTCAGTGTTCTTGGTCGTGTCACAGATGTCATCGGGGTTCGGACGGGTTCTGGTCAGGTGTTATCCGTCCGTGGTGTCGGCGTCGTTTGTTCCTGTGGTCCAATTGGTGATGTCTTCTTGACTGATGTTCTCTTCGTCCCTGGCCTTGAGCTCAGCCTCCTGTCTATCACCGCCTTTGATCGCATGAGCATGGACGTTTTAAATTCACGTGGTGTGGGCACTGTGTCATCGCGTCTGTTCGGTTGTGGCGTTTTGGGTGCCACCGCCCCTGGCAACTTGTGGCACGTGTCGCGCCTGTCCGCTTCTACCTTTGTCCCATCCTTGTCGGCCAACACTAGCCACGTGTTTGTTACTAGCACACTATCTCCGCAGCACACGCGTCTCCTGTATCGACGCCTCTGTCACGTCCACTCTGCCGCTGTTGACAGCATGTTTCACATGCAGCCAGCCACGAGCCTTGACCCAGCCTCCTTTCCTGTGCCGTGTCCCACCGAGTGCATTAACTGCACTCAGGGGAAGATGCACCGCTCCACCTTTTCCCTCTCTGGATCTCAAGCTTTCGCCCCGCTTGACCTGGTTCACTATGACGTCATGGATCCCCTCCCGACAGAGTCAGTCAGTGAGCACGGTCGTCATTTCCTAACACTTACGAATGACTATTCTTGCTATCGCTGGGTCTTTTGCCTTCGGCAGAAGAGCGACGTCGCTCCCACCATTCGCAACTGGCTTGTCCGTGCTGATCGTGGGTCTGGTCCATCATGAGACGTCGGCGCCTTACACGCCAGCCCAGAACATCGTCTCTTAGCGATGGAATAACACCATGGCCAATGCCGTCCACACCATGCGGGTTGAATCCGACATCTCTGATGGCTTCTACTTCGAGGCCATGACCTACATGATGTGGGTCTGGAACCGGATTCGCCACGGACCCATTCCCCATCAGTCCACCCCATACCTGCATTGGTATGGAGAACGCGCTGATCTGCATCCAGCCCGAGTCTGGGACTCCTTAGCCATCGTGTGGTTGCCTGCCCCAAACCACGGTGGCAAGCTCAATCCTCGGGGTTGTCCGTGGACCTTCCTTGGCGTCTCATGTTAGTCGAAGGCATGGTGCTTCTGGGATCCCACCCGACACTTCATCATCGAGTCCCGCGATGCCCTTTTTTTTAGGACCTTTTTCCCCGCGACCTCGTTCACTCTGGCACGTCGCTGTTCCTCCCGTCACGTGGGGGAGTGGTGGGTCCGTCCTCCGTCCAATCGCGTCTTCGGGGTTCATCGTCGACGCCAGCGGGTCCTTCTACACCGGCTTCCCCATCTGTGTCCAACAACCCCTCAGAGCCAGCTGCCCCGTACGTGTCCGCCAGCCCCTCAGGGCCGGGTGTCCCATCCGTGTCCGCCAGCCCCCCAGGGCCGGCTGCCCCATCCATGTCTGCATCCCCTCAGGTCCGGCTGCCCCATTTTTGTCCGACAACCCCTTAGGACTGGCTGCCTCGTCCGTGTCCGGCAGCCCCTCATGGCCAGCTGCACCGTCCGCGTTCGACTGCCCCTCAAGGCTTGCTACCCCATCCATGTCCACAAGCCCCTCATGGCCGGCTGCTCCGTCCGCCTCCACCAGCCCCTCAGGGCCGGCTGTCCCGTCCGTGGCCGCCAGCCCCTCAGAGCCGGCTGCCCCGTCCGTATCGGCGTGCTACACACGTGGTCCGGGCGGGAGCCTCAGACCCAGGCCAACAGTGAGCACTCAGGTTGCCTCCTCATGTCCTCTCACTCCACGTCCCCCTGTCATTCCATGAGGCTCCTCACCTCATGTCAGATCTACTCCCACGGTCGTGAGTGGGGTCCCCGGCACCAAGGCACTTGGATTGGCCACACTGTCTGTCGTCGCTGACCTACATCCAGGGTCAGCTTTGTGCTATGCCTTGCTCCATCAGGAGCACCAGTATGCCGTTGCGGCCATAATCACATGGATTTCACCAGGGGCACGGGACACGCACGCTATCACTGTCCACCCCACGGAGCGACTAGAGGACCCAGCCACCCTACGTGAGGCTCGGGCATCTCCCGAGGCCACTCACTAGGAGGTTGCATGCGTCGACATCAGCCTTCCTTAGTTGGCGTCACTACTGAAGTCATTGCTGATGTCATCAACAAAAGAAAATATAACAGCAACCTTGCACATAATGCATCAACAACTGCTAAGGACAACCATCCTTGGCTGATGTCACTACTTACATCACTAGTGACATCAGAAGCACAAAAACAAAAGAGTACAAGGAGGGAAACCATGGCAGAGAACGAAGAGGGGTCCTCCTCTATTGGAGGACCCCCCTTCTTGAAATAGATGCAATAGTTATAACAGCAGCAGCAGCAACAGCAACAACCGCGAAAGCAACAAAAGTAGCAACAGGAGCAGCTGTAGCAGTAGTAGCAGTAGCCACTACAGCAGCTGCAGTAGTAGTAGTGGTAGTAGTAGTAGTAGCAGCAATAGTAGCAATAGTAGCAACAACAGCAATAGCAGCAGTAAAAACACCCTGTAGGCTCTATTATAGGTGATGCAAGCTTGTCAGATCCACTCGCCGCTTTGCGCCAGCAGCTTGCAACGTTGACATAGCAGCTAGTAATACTATAGCTGCCACCACTGCCGCCGCCATAGCAGCCGCAGCAGTAGCATCAGCAGCCACCGCCGCAGCAACAGTAGTAGCCGTCGCAATAGCTACTGCAACGTCAGCAAGCACCGTTTGTTCCACCCGGATACTTGAGCCCTGCGGTCTCTTATGCCACGTAATACCTGGCACAACAACACACCTTGCACCAACAACAGACAGTCAAGTCTATCCTAGGCCCCACTCTGGGTGTTGGCCGCAGGCCATAGGAATTCAAAACCCCACCGCCGCCGCTTCAGGCTGGCGATCAGTTCCGGAGCTGGGAGCTCAACTTCTGGATCTGGGCACGGGGTGAGGGCTTGTGGCCCTACTATGTCCTGCCCTTCGACTCCACCCAAGCCGACCAGGTCTATGACGCCGTTCCCACTGTGCGTGCCCTCATACCTGTGGCCCCTTCAATCACACGTATCGCCCTTGAGCCATTCCTCACCACTTGCGCACTCCCTGGGTCGGCAGCAGCGTTACACGTACTCACGCGCCCTCATCGCCTGTCCAATGATGCTGAGACCGGCCGCCTACTCCGGGAGTTCAACTCCCTCCGCATGGGGGAGACCGAGACGGTCACTTCCTATTGGCAACGCGCAGCGGACCTGCGCTGCCTCGGAGACGTCGCGCCGCCTCCTCCTTCCGCGCTCCTGACCATCAAACGCGGCGCCACCGACCCCTTCTCTGACGTCTTCGTCCACTACTCCTAGGATGTCCTCACCCTAATGGCTGCCCCGGGTACCCTCATGCCCTGAGCGTACGAGCTCTTTTTCCGCATCCAGGAGGCTTGTCAGGAGTCACACATCCATGACACAGAGTCCCTCACCTCTCCTACCGTCGCCTTTGTGGCTGTTGCCGTCCTAGCAGTAGCAGTGTCTTCCGGCACCTCCTTGAGTGGCAAGAAGAAGTGGGGCAAGAAGGGCAAGGGTCCTCACCAGCAGACTAACGGATCCGGCAATGCCAACTTCGTCTGCCACAATTGTGGCCATTTAGGACATTGGTTGTACAAGTGTCCGCTACCGGCTCACGAGTCTTGCGTCATCGCCACCATACGACATCACCGCAAGAGTTGCCTTGCCACCTCTGCCGTGACCATCGTTGCTCCTGTTGCATCCTCGCCAGTCGCAACGGCCGTATCGTAGCTTCCTCCGCAGCCGTCCGAGCCCGCTCTTCCGTCCCCAGTGCCTTCCTCCCCCTTCGTAGACTCTGGCACCGTTACACTACAGTCGGTATACTCCGTCGGACCCTCCATCCACGAGCGCCAGCTGAAGCAGTTCATCGCATTCCAGCTTGACCTTCCTCGCCCTGATCCCTAGGGAAGTGCAAGTTATGTAGTCGCTAGTTCCTCCCTTCCCCTGCATGATAGAGTCGATGCTACGTTCATGTCCTATATCTCCTTCCGTCTCGTCCTCTACCCTGCCTTGCCCCCTTGCTCCTCGTCGTGATGTTGTCGCCTGGCTGGAGGAGTGGCAGTCCCGGTTTGCCCCTCTGTCCAGTTCGTGAGCGTCGCTTGCCCCTTGCCATGTGACTGTCAGCGATCTGGCCAAACCGGTCCAAAATCCGTCACAGATCTGGATCATCAACTCAGGGGCCACGCATAACATGACGGCCTCGCGTGAGGCTTTCAGTGTTCTTGGTCCCGTCATAGATGTCACCGGGGTTTTGACGGCTTTTGGTCAGGTGTTACCCGTCCGTGGTGTCAGCGTCGTTTGTTTCCGTGGTCCAACTGGTGATGTCTTCTTGACTGATGTTCTCTTCGTCCCTGGCCTTGAGCTCAGCCTCCTTTCTATCACCGCCTTTGATCGCATGAGCATGGACGTTCTAAATTCACGTGGTGTGGGCACTGTGTTATCGCGTCCGTCCGGTAGACTTGACCCATGTTACCCGATGGTCAGGCGATGCTCAAGAGCTCTCATCCAGCCGTGGTAGAGGAGCCAGTAGACGTGACCACGTATTTTTTGTGTCATCGGGTCACTGATGTTCCTGGTGACGACGACGTGTCCAGACATTAGATTTGTTGTCAACCTCTTGGTATAGTTCTCTCAGGAGCCACATCACCTCCACTGTGAGGGCACGATCCGAGTGCTGCGCTACGTCGTTTCTACCCCATGGGGAGGCCTCATGTTCCGTCGACAGACGTCCGTTGTGGCGACGCGATACACCGGCAGTGAGTGGGCCAACGGGCCGGACGGTAAAAGTCGTATTGGCTTGATCTTCCTCGTTGGCAGAACGGTTGTATTGTGGGGAAGCGGCAAGCAAGGCTGCATTGCACGCAACATTGCTGAGGCTGAGTATTTGGCTCTTTGCTCTGACGCTTGTGAGAGCGTGTGGCTACGCCGCCTGTTGTCCGAGTTGCGTCAGTCAGTCCCGTCCATCACGTTGCATTGTGACAACAAAAGTGACATGGCCATGCTGACAATGCCGGCGTGCACCACACTCACACAAGGCACATCAATGTCGAGTATCACTATGTGCGTTTGTTGTTGTATGATGGCAGCATCGGCACTGTGCGGGTTGAGATAGCACGACAGTTGGTTGATTTCTTGATGAAGGCACGGAAGCGTGGCTCGTTCAAGAAGGCTGTGAGTGCATTCGGTGTGCGTCCGTAAGGTTCTCTCTTTCCCTGTCCACTTGGTCTTTATGCTCTCTGCCCGTCCATGTGCACTGGGCCAGTGAGTCATGGGGGAGTGTTGTTTTTTGTCTCACATATCTCAGTTGTACTCTGTTGTGTCCTCCCGGCTTGTGTACATCGGCATGTAGATGACTGACGGCGAGACGCGATGCTGATGTTGGTGTGTGTGGCTTCCACCTATCACGAGCGGCGGCAAGGAGAGCAGCGGTACAGGAGAGCGCGACGACATGGTCCCGGATGCGGACCCCGGAGACACCGACGCGTCGGCAGGTGGTGGACCACCTTCTCGGAGCGGACCGACGACTGCCCCAGCGTCGTGGATGCTGTCTCGGACCTCCTGCAGTTGTTCTGCAGCCTATCCTTGATGCGGATGCAGCTGGCGTTGGAGCACCGACAAGTGGTGGCTCCATCCACCAGCACCTACCAGAGAGCTGCCACGACGCCCTGGGTGCTTGCCGGGGTGCTTTGCGGTTTTTCTGCAGACGCTAGAATTTTCTCGGTGGACTGGCTCTTGAGCCCGATTTGCATGTTTTGCATCGTCTATCCACCGATCGGTGCCGGACTTATGCGTGTGACCAGTCGTAGCGTCCGGCTCGAGATTCTGCATCTCTAGGTTTAGACGGCGTAGCATTCTGATTTGTCTGCGCAGAGTTACGGCCAAAACAGTGTTTTTGGGCCGGTTTTAGGACAGACCTTGCACTGCCGCGTGCGACACCCGTCGTGCGCCACGGCAGGTATTTATGTTGTGGACTTGTCATTTGTTATCTCTCTGCATATGTTTATCAATGGAAGCACATTTGACACTGTGTCGTGTCGTCTAGCCAAACCCTTGCCGTTTCGCGTCCGACCTATGTTGACGCCGCGAGCTGACTGAGCGCTGACGCCCAGTCAGTGGCAAGCGTGCTAGGAAGCTTCCCAGAATCTTCTCATGATATCAGAGCAAACGAGCCACAGCTCGTTGTGTGTGCAGCAGAGATGCAACATCAGCAGCAGTAGTAGTGAGTGGCAGTAGCGGCAGCCACCCATAGCAGCAGCAGCAGATTCTGGAGGGATCCACCGCGACTATGTTGCAGAGGAGCGGTGGAGGTAGCGGAGACAGCGGCGGCAGCTGTAAGCAACAGCGGCCGTAGGAGCAGCAGCGGCGGGAAGCACCTGCAGCGAGAGCGGCTACGGGCAGCAGCCAGTATAGCAGCAACACCGGGTGGCAGCAGCAGCCGTGTCTGGCCACCGGTTTGTACACAAAAAAAGGAAGAAGGAGCTCGCAAAAGCAGCTTGCGGCAGCGGCTGCGAGCAGTGGCAGCACTGTGGCGGCAGGAGCTTGCAGCAGCGGCGGCGGGCAGCAGCCGCAGCAGCGGCACCAGCAGGCAGCAGCCACAGCAACAGCAGCAGGTAGCAAGCGCAAAAGCAGCCGTAGCAGCGGCGGCGGGCAGCAGCCGCAGCAGCGGCGGCGGCAGCACACACCTGTAGCAGCAACGGTGGCGAGCAGCAGCCATAGCAGCAGCAGTGGCGGCAAGCAGCTGCAGCAGCTACTGTAGCAGCATTCGCAGCAGCAGTAGTAGCAGCAGCAATAGGCAGCAGCCGCAACAACAGCAGCAGCAACATCAGCAGCAGGCAGCAGCTGCAGCAGTAGCAGCAGCAGCAGTAGCAGTTACTGCAGCAACTGCAGCAGCAGATGCTGCAGCAACTGCTGCCGTCGGGCCTGAGGGGGACCCGACGCGAGGGACCCGTCCGGGGGGGGGTCCCCTCGGTCGGGCCTGTCGTGCCGACGGGGGCGCGACAGAGCGCCGGCCGAGCGCCGGCGCACTAGCCGGCGCGTGCCGGCCAAACGCCGGCCTCCTGCCGGCCGAGAGGGGCAGGGGAGGCCGACGGGCGGCCTCCGGCCGGCTGCGCGCGAAGGGGGGAGCGAGCCTCCCCCTCCACTGCGCTCGCCGCGAGGGTCGAGCCAGACCGAAAAAAAAAAAAAACAAAAAATGGAGTTTTTGTGTTCTTTTGTTTATTTTACCTTTTAAGTGTGGCTTGAGGCCACCACCATCGTCTGACGACGGGAACCACTGTAGCAACATCCGCCGCGAGAGTCGCAGTCATAGCAGTAGCAGCGAAGGTGGTTTGAGGCCACAGCCGTCGGCTGACGACGGCACCCGGTGCAGAATCAGCACCGAAGGCGACTTGAGGTCGCACACTTGAGTCGCACAACAGCGCACCATTAGCGCGGTGGTGACCGTCCTCGTGACGGTGTCACAGCACGTCTGAGAGATCGTACTTCGATCGCTCACCTCCCCCTGTGGCCTTGTGCCAGCGGGAGCAAGTGTCGTGTGCAATCACCCACGCCGAGCTCCGGAGATGAGCAGACTGGTGTGGCAGGGAGCGCAGCCGGTGCCGTGGTTGGTACCGGCTCTACATACGTCGCAGGCGCCACGTCCACAGTGGCAGTTTCAGCCATGGCATACGCCTTAGGCGTCCAACGGCTTTGCCTGTTAGTACTGTGGGGATCGGCACCATGGATGGCGCCAGTGTCACCAGCGTCCTACGTTGTGGCGACCGCCTTGGATATGGTCCCACCCTTCGTCTTCACCATCGGACTCAGAGACGTTGTCAGCCGATACCGTGGCACCCCTCAGTGGAGCTATGGCAGTGTTGTACGGTGAGCTCCAGGGTCTAAAGCGCATGGTGCAACAGCTCACAGACCATGTACTCTCTGAGCGGGCCGTTGCCACCATGCCGCTGCAGACATCCCTGTCTCCCTCCTCGCCATCCTCACCTCCTACAGTGTCGTCACCTGCCGGTCCCTCGCCACCGGACCTCGGCTCTACATCCGACGCCCTCCGCTCTGTCCTTGAGTCAGTCGGTGTCATCCCGACCTGCGACCCCGTCGCCATCTTAGCCGTCACTTCTGCCGGCATCCCTCGTGCACGCACTCGTCGAGTGAGACAGCGGATGGCTCGACAGGCTAGATGTACCCAGCCAGCAGTAGCAGTGTCGACAACAGCATCACCAGCAGTGATGGACGTTACCGAGGAGTCGCTTCCATCGTCTCCGGTTGCAGGATTGGTGTGTCACCCCCTTTCACCTTCTGGCGGTGTGTCTGTCGTGGGGGGGATGGAGTGTCCGACGACGACTACCTTGGAGCCGAGGACTGAGGCAGCAGATGGAGGCTTAGGGCACACTCAGTTGGTGGAGGACTGTTCATCCGAGGAGGAGTGGTCTGACGCTGAGTCAGCTTCAGAGATCGAGTTGGAGATTGCAGCGGATGTGGCAGAGGGAGTAGGAGAGGCAGCAGAGGTTGTTGATACCCTGACGATGGCCGGGACGATAGCAGCTACCGTAGTGTCATCCATATTCCTCCTAAATAAGTATTTTTCATTTGCCCATGAGTTCCTTAATAAACTAATCTGAGAATGGGAGAATCACTACTAAAACTCCCGGGTTTGGCCATGTTGTTCGCCTATTAGTGTTTCGATTCCACAAACTTGGTAGCCCATGTTCTCTCTCGCTCCAGTGGCACAAGCGAAAGCGAGCGCGAGGCGCGAAGATGACAAGATGAGGGTTTTGATCCAACGGCCTGGCATGATCAAAGGTCGAGCATCCAAACTTCGATGTTTGACCGTCTTGTGTGAGTTTTCCTTCGATAATGATGTCTAGGGAGTTGAACAGTGGGCGAATTTAAGAGTTCCATAACTATGGGCAAGTGCTAATAGGGGACTACACAAAAAACTAAAATGGACCCGATTTTGGGAGAATACAACAATCACAAAAAATGCTCCCAAAAAAGGGACGAATTCAAAAAACACTACGGTACTATGGCGGTGGCAGGAGTTGCAGCAAAGCCGTCTCCCTCATCCTCGGTCGCGGGGTTGGTGCGCCCCTCCCTCCTAGTTTTTCCCAGTCCGTCGGCCGGTGGGGGGGTGGAGTGCTCACCGACGACCACACGACAGCACATGATTGATGCACGGGATAGTGCTCGACGGCAGGAGCATGTGGCTGGCCGCCAGGAGGGGACAGACGCCCCTTGTGAGGACGACGAGTCGTACATGGGAGATTGGTCAGACACGGAGTCGGTGACAGACGTAGAGGCCCAGTGCACTGCCGTATTTGTAGTAGCCGTGGCACGAGCACGAGATGGCCCCTCGGTGACAGCAGACGTCCACGTGTGCGACATAGAGGATGCAGAGCGAGCTGCGGACCTCCGTCTCCTCGCTGCCCTGACCGATGTCGCTGACACCATGGCGGTTCCAGCCGATGACACAGCTACAGTGGTGGCTACAGTTCCTGTACCCGAGCGCCTATGCTCCGCGGTCAACGAGCAGGAGGCAGTGGTGGCTCGAGCGGAGGCGCACGTGCAGAGTCCCATGGTCGAGCTCTGGGAGGCCAGCAGCCGATGTTACACCGTGGATGTTCCAGCACGACGGACTGTCGAGGAGTGTGTGGAGGATGTACACAGGCGTCTCGAGGCAGCTGAGTGGTCTCTACAGGATGCACGTCTGGGACAGGCTGACCTCCAGCAGCAGGTGGATGATGGGTTGCGCACCAGGGGTCACGAGGAGCACCACGGCACTGACCGCACCTTCGATGACCACGACGTCGCCGCGGATGCAGCTATACCTACACATGCCGACGGCCGGCGAACAGCTGGCGGCCGAGCGACAGGTATGTCACGAGCAGCAGGTGCCTTTGTAGCACTCGTTCCTACAGTCCCAGATGACTTACGTGGCGACTCATTGTCTTGCACTCCTGCTCTACTAGCACCTCGTGGCCCGGCGGCACTTCAGTCGACAACTGACGTAGAGGACATCGACTTGTGCGACGAGCAGGCGCAGCTCCACTCCCTCCTACGGGGTGAGACCGCGAGGCTATAGGAGGCTCTGGCTCATGCCGACGCGCACACTATCGAGGTCCACCGTCAGGTTCGTTTCGTGACTGACCGTCTACATGCCGCAGAGGCAGCCAGCCGGTCGGTTGCCGCTTCAGAGCTTGTCGAGCTCCACACGCGCCTCGACGCTGCGGAGGCCGCGAGGCGATATGCAGCTCAGTAGTTGGAGGCCATACAACAGGCGATTGTTTTGGAGGAGGCCCTTAGCACTGCACCAGTCACATCAGCAGATGACGACAGTAGTGATGACTACGACAGTGATGACGATGACAGCGACGACGCCGCTCCGGGGTGAGGCTCTGTGCGAGCACATACCAACAGCATCGTCGTCACCCTTGCTATTGCTGTGCAGGGGTATGTGGCCATGGAAGAGTTGTGCTCTCTCCTCACGGATTGTGTTGGGAGCAGCCATCAGCTTTGCTCGTACTGTCAGCCTCTGCAGCCAAGGGGGGGTGTTGGTGTGTGGACTTTGGCCTGACACCCTTTTGAGGACAGCGAGGTTACTTGGGGTGCGGCATTATGCTATGATCCATGCAAGGTTATGCTGGTCGAGACCCGCGCACCTGTTGAGTTCTACCGGTGTGACGTGGAGACCCATTGCCTACATGTGTTATGTATGATCCATGCATGATGTGGTCGAGACCCGGACACCCGGAGACATTTTCCGGGGTCACGAGGAGACCTTGTTTCTCTGTCTCTCTTGCATGATGTTTGACACGTAGGTGTGTGATTCACTTCGTGCATGGTCAAGACCCGGACATTTGGTGGGATGCACCATTGTCACGAGGAGACCCTGTGCCGTGGTATGTTTGATCAGTGCTCGCGATGATTGGTTGCCTGAGCCATCATCTCTTGCCTTCCCTCAGACATCGTTATGTTGACAGTTGTGTCAGCCACGGGGAGTGTTGGTGTGTGTGGCTTCCACCTGTCACAAGCGACGGCAAGGAGAGCAGCAGTACAGGAGAGCGCGACGACATGATCCCGGATGCGGACCCCGGAGACACCGACGCGTCGGCAGGTGGTGGACCACCTTCTCGGAGCTGACCGACGACTGCCCCAGCGTCGTGGATGCTGTCTCGGACCTCCTGCAGTTGTTCTGCAGCCTATCCTTGATGCGGACGCAGCTGGCGTCGGAGCACCGACGAGTGGTGGATCCATCCACCAGCAGCTGCCATAGAGCTGCCACGACGCCCTGGGTGCTTGCCGGGGTGCTTTGCGGTTTTTCTGCAGACGCTAGAGTTTTCTCGGTGGACTGGCTCTTGAGCCCGATTTGCATGTTTTGCATTGTCTGTCCACCGATCGGTGCCGGACTTATGCGTGTGACCATTCGTAGCGTCCGGCTCGAGATTCTGCATCTCTAGGTTCAGACGGCGTAGCGTTCTGATTTGTCTGCGCAGAGTTACGGCCAAAACAGTGTTTTTGGGCCGGTTTTAGGACAGACCTTGCACTGCCGCGTGCGACACCCGTCGTGCGCCGCGGCAGGTATTTATGTTGTGGACTTGTCATTTGTTATCTCTCTCCATGTGTTTATCAATGGAAGCACATTTGACACTGTGTCGTGTCGTCTAGCCAAACCCTTGCAGTTTCGCGTCCGACCTGTGTTGACGCCGCGAGCTGACTGAGCGCTGACGCCCAGTCAGTGGCAAGCGTCCTAGGAAGCTTCCTAGAATCTTCTCAGCTAATGGAGTGTCTCCCCGTGGAGCCGACGCACGCTGAGGCCTACACGCAGTTTGATGGAGCCTCCTCCCTCCTTCGTGCTTAGCTCCATCGGCAGACCTCCTCGGTAGTCGTGCCGCACATATGCACTGTCGTTGCATATGCTATCTGCACATGTCGAGCACCGCGTTTGACTGCACTGTTGCGTTTCGAGTGCTATGTCATGCCTAGGGTCCAAATTTCATGGTTTTCTGGCACAGTTGGTAGCGGGGGTTAGCGTAGACGCTGTCTGGGTTTAGGCAGCCATAACTCCTCACTGTTATTTTTCTAGCTGTTTCTGACCGCACGACTGCTTTTGTAGCGTGTGTATTTTGGTATGGTGCAGTTTCCGGCAAAACAGAGGACGCCCGGGTTTTGGGCTGTCAGGCGTCTGGCAGGGCTCACGGAGAAAAGCCTGCCTGCCATAAAATAGGTCTATTTTCTGATTGGCTGGTTAGCTGAGTAACAAGCTATACAGAGCTGGGGGGAGGTAGAACTTGGAGGGGTCTCCCATTGTTGCTCATTCTTCATTCCTAATCAGTCACTTCCAGTTTTCAGCTGCTTTCTGGCGCTAACAGTGGCGCATACATTTCCGAGTAACAAACTCAGAGCACTCAGACTTGAGACTCTAGAGCGGCAGACTGAGGGGACAGCAGACTAAGCAACGAGCGTGGAAGCCCACAGGCTTTATGAACAAAGCTACTACTCGAACCTGCGCTCTAGCACAGTTTCTAGTTCAAAATGCACGCGCATGGGAAGCAATAACCACAAAGAGAAATCTAAAACTCTTGAAGGAGCCCCAATTTTGACCAACACTTCTGGATTAGTTCAAAGTAACAAACTCGAAAGGACGAACCGCTTGGATTTGGCTGACGCGTTTGGAGGTGCACTTTCCTGCTGTTGGGGTCAACAACGACTTTGCTCGGTGATGTTGGCATTGGAAAAGTGAGTGCTCATGTAATGTTAAAGCGACACATTCTCTCCTCCCTTATCCATGTTTTCAATGGCTTCATGAAAAGCATAGCATGATCTCCACTTGTATCTTCACGGAAATTCACATGTTTTGTGTACCACTTAGGGCAAAAATGTTTGGTTTTTCCTTGCCCATAAAAACAATATATCCCTTTTCGTTCTTCATTGCGCAAGAATTAGATTGGAGAGGCACCCTTGAGCCTCTCCAGTCGTCGGAAATTTAATATTCTTCTCCACTGCCTTCCATAAACAAAGATTGCGATAATAGCCTATCCTCATTAAAAAAAGGGCGAAATGGCTGAGATATCCGCGCAAGCGTCAACAAAAGCCTGAGATATCCAGAACTTAAATAAAATCCACGCCATATCCAGAACTTAAAAAAAAAATACGCCATACCCATTTGTATGGCCATGCCCGATCGGCGACTGAAGTCGCCGATCGAGCGAAGCAAGGGGGGTGATGCGTCATCCCCGTCGGCACCCCTCCCCCCCCCCCCTCGCGAGAATCGCGATCGAGCGAAAACGCCTTTTTCAAATATTTTTTTTCGGAGAAGCAAACCCCTTTTTTATCCATTCAAACCGCTTTCAAACCCTACCCCAAATTACNCGGACCCCCACCCAAAAATATCGCAAACCTCCGGGAGAAAAGTCGCAAACCCCTCAATAGAGGGGTTTGTGATTTTTCTCTCATGTTGACGACGTCAGCATGTTGTTGCTGGATGGCATGCGGCGTCAACATAGCGTGTACAATCGGATATGGCTTTTTTTTTGCGTGCTCGCTGGATATAGCGTTAATAAATAAGCGAAAAGTGCCGAAATTGGATATGGCGTGGTTAATGTGCGAAACGTGGATATGGCGGTAGATATCGAGAATTCTGTGGGTATATGGTCACTCCCCCGTTAAAAAAAACCCCAAAATGTTATGAGCTTAAGAATGTAATACATGTTATTCTTATGCTTGACCTACAATTGAACAGGGGCGAAATAGCTCTAATATCCACATTCCCGAAGGGCGGACCACCCCATATCCAAGTGCGGAATTTTATATCCCCCATATCCAGCAGTTTAAAATACGACGTATCCGGCTCCCTCGCCATGCGCGATCAGCGACATGCGTCGCTGATCGAGCATGGCAAGGAGGGTCATGTGACCGTCGCTCGATCGCGACCCTCGATCCCTCGCGAGATCGCGATCGAGCGATGACCCATTTTTTTCGATTTTTTTTTTNAAACTCCTTAGGTTTGCGAGACAAAAACCTTCAAACCCAACCCCGAATTACATTCGGGGTTGAAGGTTTTATTTTTTGCGCGGGCATCTGCTGGGCCCCGCGGTAGCGGGGCCCAGCAGATTCCCTTTCAACGCATGGGGTGTCTCGGACCCCTCACGCAAACCTCACGCAAACCCCTCCCTCGAACAATCACAAACACCTCAAACGTGGGGTTTGTGATTGTTCAAGGGGCATGATGACGTCATCCATCCGAAGCTGCATTTCATGCAGCGACGGCATGGTGTTCGCACATTTTTTTTTGGATACGTCGTTGTTTTTCTGCGACCGGTGGATGTTTCGTTGTTAAAGTGCTTGCTCGCTGGATATGGGGTTGTTAAAGAGCGATACATGGATATGGGAGGCTTATACACGAAATCGATGGGTATATGATCACCCCCCCGAATTTACGAGCTCCCCTCAGTTTTTAACTTACACTATGAAAGAAACATCAACATCTGTACTCTTTCATGAAGTGTCTCTTTCTTCGTGTGAAATATCCATCACCGGGCTCGATTGGTGGCCACTAAGCCTCAGTTGGTTACAAACAGGGCGGAAAACCATAAATTCGAGGTTTCTTGCTCAGGAAATAAACCACAGTCTTCCTTCCGCCAAGTAATTTAGAATATTTGGATGCCACGTCAGTTCCCGCTTTTGTTGCCGACGATGTCCCGCCATCTCCTGTCGCTTTGAATGTAGGCAGTAAACTATGTTCTCATACTGCATCCTTACGGCTCGTTCCCGCTGAACGCCATTATTTCGAGATGTTGTCGTTCGCGGAGATTTGTCCGCGAATGTATGTTCCGAATGCACATGTTTGTGTTTTTTTTGCTGTCCTCATATGCGATCCAACTTTCATTGCCGTCAAACCTGGGGAGTTTGTGGGGAACCTTGCTTTCTACCTCCGATAAGACTTTGCCTTCGGGGGGGCTGAATCTGAACTGCCGAGGTCGCGACTTGATCGTATCTGAACATGTTCCGACTTTCTTGCGATGTTTCCCATCGCGGGGAGAAACTGCTTCCGGCCAAGCGTACGGCCAAAGGGAAAGGTGCACGAAGTCATCGAACCCTCCAAAGTGCGCGTAGTAGTACCGTCGCCGAACACTTATCTGGTTTTGTTTTTTGTTCAAAACCTTTTGTCTTAACTGCGCCGAACAGTTCTGGACGACAGACACTCGATGGTCCAGGCGCACCAAGGCGGGGAACATCGTAGTGCCGCGGAAAGACTTGCCAGCCACGGGCCGTGCGTCCCTCCCGTCCCGAAATGCAGCCGTCGACGCCAGCGAGATCTAGCCTTCACCGTGGCTTCGGACCAACGACCTTGGCCAGGCTCGCGCGTCTCTGGGTCCGGGGAAGGTGGTCTTTTCTCCATGCACCGGTCGAACTCTCGCCTGGCACGTTCGCTGCAGCGAAAACGGTGGGGGATTCCAGGGACACACGGATCAGCTGCAGCATGGGGTTGGCGCAACACTGGAGTGCGGACGCCGACAGCGGCGGGGGCCACCGCAGCTCCCCCGCTGAAGCCGAATCTACACACGGACGTGACGCTGTGGACGCACACGCGGGCGTGGGCGTAGGCGCGGGCGCGGGCATGGGCGTAGGCATGGGGACGCGGTTGGTGATCACGGAGATGGTGCTGGAGAACTTCAAGTCGTACGCTGGAGTGCAGCGTGTGGGCCCCTTCCACAAGGTCTGCTTCTTCTGCTTCTGCTGCTCATGCTGCTGCCGATTGGCCCGATGTTCCGTAGGCTGCCTTTGGCTCAGCCACGAGTGCCGTCGTGCCAGGGCGTGCACAAGGCTGCGGCGACGGCGGGAGGGACGCCGCTGCAGCACGGGCCAAAGGTTTCCACGTCTGTGCAACCAAGTGCCAAACACGTCGCGATCAGCTGCAAGGTCTGCTGGTGCGCGAGGCGTAGGAGAGCCAAACACGTCGCGATCACGTCGGAATTCCAACAGACAGGCAATGTGTGCTGGGCCGTCGAACAGTTTGGTCCGGTGGCGTTGTTGGATGCAGACGAAACACTCACGGCACTGCAAAATGCACAGTGACGCTGCACACACTGATGCTGCGGGGAACCCTCTGCCACGCCTCTCTGCCCTCCCACAGATGCTGATGCACAGATTGCGCGTGCCAGACCGCCGCCCCCAGATGTTTCAGCGAGGCCCGTTCGTTCGTGGCGTTGGATTCAGACACCGTGCGATCCAGGGCGTGGTTGTGGCGCGACGGTAGCTTGACCCGTCTGAGCAGATTTGAGGTGACTCGGCACACCGCACCACCTGCATGGGTTGACCGTGGACTTCGTAGTGAAGCACGTCTGCGCGTCTTCACAGTTCGAAGACGTAAAACGTGAGAACGTGAGAACGTGAGAACGTGAGAACGTGAGGACGTGAGGACGTGAGGACGTAATCACGTGAAGACGTGCAGACACGCACACGTGAAGCGCTCTCTTGCGTCACCACTCCATCAACTTGGTTCTTCTCTTTAAGTATTGAAAAGAGTGTCTGGGACTGGCGCTTCCTATTGCTGGCTGACAAGGGCGTGCCCGATGGCTTTCCTGTGACATGTGTGTGTTCCTTGTGTGGTGGGCACGTGCAGTGCTTCTCGTCTGTGGTCGGACCGAATGGGAGTGGCAAGAGCAACGTCATCGACGCAATGCTCTTTGTCTTTGGCAAGCGCGCGAAGCAGGTGCGCCACTG
>SZWC01000536.1:16548-22709 GCA_023375785.1 Penium margaritaceum
AGAGGGAAAGAGGGAAAGAGGGCAAGAGGGAAAGTGGGAAAGAGGGAAAGAGGGAAAGAGGGCAAGAGGGAAAGTGGGAAAGAGGGAAAGAGGGAAAGAGGGCAAGAGGGAAAGTGGGAAAGAGGGAAAGAGGGAAAGAGGGCAAGAGGGAAAGTGGGAAAGAGGGAAAGAGGGAAAGAGGGCAAGAGGGAAAGTGGGAAAGAGGGAAAGAGGGAAAGAGGGCAAGAGGGAAAGTGGGAAAGAGGGAAAGAGGGAAAGAGGGCAAGAGGGAAAGTGGGAAAGAGGGAAAGAGGGAAAGAGGGCAAGAGGGAAAGTGGGAAAGAGGGAAAGAGGGAAAGAGGGCAAGAGGGAAAGTGGGAAAGAGGGAAAGAGGGAAAGAGGGCAAGAGGGAAAGTGGGAAAGAGGGAAAGAGGGAAAGAGGGCAAGAGGGAAAGTGGGAAAGAGGGAAAGAGGGAAAGAGGGCAAGAGGGAAAGTGGGAAAGAGGGAAAGAGGGAAAGAGGGCAAGAGGGAAAGTGGGAAAGAGGGAAAGAGGGAAAGAGGGCAAGAGGGAAAGTGGGAAAGAGGGAAAGAGGGAAAGAGGGCAAGAGGGAAAGTGGGAAAGAGGGAAAGAGGGAAAGAGGGAAAGTGGGAAAGAGGGAAAAAGGGATGGAGGGATGGAGGGATGGAGAGATGGAGGGATGGAAGGATGGAGGGATGGAGGGATGGAGGGATGGAGGGATAGAGGGAAAGAGGGAAAATGGGAAAGAGGGAAAGAGGGAAATTGGGAAAGAGGGAAAAAGGGATGGAGGGATGGAGGGATGGAAGGAAGAGGGAAAGGGGGAAAGAGGGAAACAGGGAAAGAGGGAAAGAGGGAAAGAGGGATGGAGGGATGGAGGGATGGAGTGATGGAAGGAAAGAGGGAAAGAGGGAAAGAAGGAAAGAGGGAAAGAGGAAAAGAGGGAAAGATGGAAAGAGGGAAAGAGGGATGGAGGGAAAGAGGGATGGAGGGAAAGAGGGAAAGAGGGATGGAGGGAAAGAGGGATGGAGGGAAAGAGGGAAAGAGGGAAAGAGAGAAAGAGAGAAAGAGGGAAAGAGGGAAAGAGGGAAAGAGGGAGAGAGGGAAAGAGGGATAGAGGGAAAGAGGGAAAGAGGGATGGAGAGATGGAGGAATGGAGGGATGGAGGGATGGAGGGAAAGAGGGAAAGAGGGAAAGAGGGAAAGAGGGAAAGAGGGAAAGAGGGAAAGAGGGAAAGAGGGAAAGAGGGAAAGAGGGAAAGAGGGAAAGAGGGAAAGAGGGAAAGAGGGAAAGAGGGAAAGAGGAAAAGAGGGAAAGAGGGAAAGAGGGAAAGAGGGAAAGAGGGAAAGAGGGAAAGAGGGAAAGAGGGAAAGAGGGAAAGAGGGAAAGAGGGAAAGAGGGAAAGAGGGAAAGAGGGAAAGAGGGAAAGAGGGATGGAGGGAAAGAGGGAAAGAGGGAAAGAGGGATGGAGGGATGGAGGGATGGAGGGATGGAGGGATGGAGGGATGGAGGGTTGGAGGGATGGAGGGACGGAGGGACTGAGGGATGGAGGGACGGAGGGATGGAGGGAGGGAGGGACGGAGGGATGCAGAGAGGGAGGGACGGAGGGATGCAGGGAGGGATGGATGGAGGGAGGGACTGAGGGAGGGAGGGAGGGAGGGAGGAATGGATGGAGAGGTGTAGGGATGAAGAGGTGGAGAGGTGGAGAGGTGGAGAGGTGGAGAGGTGGAGAGGTGGAGAGCTGGAGAGGTGGAGAAGTGGAGAGGTGGAGAGGAAGAGAGGTGCAGAGGTGGAGAGGTGGAGAGATGGAGAGATGGAGGGATGGAGGGATGGAGGGATGGAGGGATGGAGGGAAAGAGGTATAGAGGGAAACAGGGAAAAAGGGAAAGACGGAAAGAGGGAAAGAGGGAAACAGGGATGGAGGGATGGAGGGAAAGAGGGAAACAGGGAAACAGGGAAACAGGGAACGAGGGAAACAGGGAAACAGGGAAACAGGGAAAGAGGGAAACAGGGAAAGAGGGAAACAGGGAAACAGGGAAACAGGGAGAGAGGGAAAGAGGGAAAGAAGGAATGAGGGATGGAGGGATGGAGGGAAAAAGGGAAACAGGGAAACAGGGAAAGAGGGTAAGAGGGAAAGAGGGAAAGTGGAATGGAGGGATGGAGGGATTGAGGGATGGAGGGATGGAGGGATGGAGGGATGGAGGGATGGAGAGGTGGAGAGGTGGAGAGGTGGAGAGGTGGAGAGGTGGAGAGGTTGAGAGGTGGAGAGGTTGAGAGATGGAGAGATGGAGAGATGGAGAGATGGAGAGATGGAGAGACGGAGAGATGGAGATATGGAGGGATGGAGAGATGGAGAGATGGTGAGATGTGATGGAAACTTGGCAGCCCTCAGGGAGGTGATCAGGCTCAGAGGAGCCGCCTAGGCAGGACCAACTGTTTGTGAGAGGGAGTTGCAAGTTGCACAGACAGAAATTACGGAAGCAAATGTAGGTCTGCAGAGAACGCGAATGTCTGAATCGACTCTTGAGTGAAAAAGTACATTAGCACAGCTTTTTGACAAGCCTAAGTACGCTTCATTTGGCACATGGAGCTGGAAGAACCACTCTGTCAAAGTTCACCTCCTAGCACACTCCTAGCCTAGCAGGATGAGCGGCAGTCACACTCTCACACAAGAGAATTACCATCCCTGCCATGTGCACAACCAATAATCTTGGTGGGGACCTTCCTTGAAGCTCCCTGAAGGTCCTCCTGCTGCTTTTCTACCCTGAAGGCCGCTCCAAACCTCCTTGGCCAATGATTGTGGCCGTCATTGGTGCTGGTAGTGCAGGAGCCATCACTTGAACCGGACCCATCGCCACCAAACCCTGAAAATCCATATCTCTCTCAAACGGACTCCGAATCGAGTTCCGTAAAGTGCTACAGAACCAGCAAAACATCCTCTTTTCACTTTTGTGACCTGATGATTTTATCGAGCAACCCACTTTGGTCACTTTTTTGGCACCCCATATCCAACATTCTCCCACTTTGCGAGAATAAAAATCACACAAGTCCACACTGTCCCCTCAGCTGCTGAAAGCGCTGTGCTGCCAGCGGCTTGGTCAGGAAGTCTGCCAGCATCATGCTTGAAGGGCAGAACTTGATCTGCATCACCTTCTTTGCCACGAGTTCGCGAATGAAGTGATATCGCAAGTCAATGTGCTTGGTGCGGGCGTGAAACTCTGCGTTCTTGGTCAGAGCAATGGCGCTCATGTTGTCACAGTAGATTGTAGTTGCTGTGGTTTGCTGCTGTCCAAGGCTTTCCAGAAGCTCATGCAGCCACACGGCTTCCTTTGCTGCTTCACTCAAGGCGATGTACTCAGCTTCGGTGGAGGAGAGGGCGACGCACTCTTGCTTCTTCCTCCTCCAACTGATTGCACCTCCACCGAGTACAAACACGAACCCACTGGTCGACCTCCTAGTGTCCAGGTCACCTCCCCAATCTGCAACAATGAGGATGGGGCTGTTGTTGCCGTTGAAGGTGAGGCAAAGGCTGCTGCTACTGTCGAGGTAGGGCAGCACACGCTTAACCGCCTCCCAATGCGGCATGCCCGGATTCGCGCAAAACTTGCTGAGCACTCCCACTGCTTGGCTGATGTCGAGGCGCGTACCGACTGCAGCGTACATGAGGCTCCCAATTGCTGCTTGGTACGGCACTACTTCCATGCGGCTGCTCTCTTGCATGCCGCAGGGAGTCTGCGTCATGCTCAGCTTCGCTCCCACTTCGAGTGGTGTCGCTGCTTTGCGCGCTCCTGCCATGTTGAAGCCCTTGACGATGTCGCTCACGTACGTGCTCTGCGACAACTCCAAAGTCTGCTGCTGTCGGTCGCGCTTGACCTGAAGGCCAAGGTAGTAACTGAGCTCTCCCATGTCTTTCATGTCGAACCTGGCAGCAAGGGACTGCTTCACATCGTCCAAAAGAGACTTGGAGTTAGATGCAATGAGCATATCATCAACATAGAGCAAGATGATGATCTGGTTTGCCTCTTGTGTGCGCCCGTAGACAGCATGGTCTGCTTCACTGCGCACAAAGCCAAGGCCAGCTAGCTGCTCATCCATCTTGTGGTACCATGCTCTCGGGGCTTGTTTCAGGTCGTAGAGGGCCTTCACAAGCTTGCACACCAAACCTTCCTTCCCTTCCACGACATACCCCTCCGGCTGCTCCATGTACACATCCTCCTCAAGGTCACCATTCAGAAATGCACACGTCACATCCATTTGGTGCACCTCCCAGTCCATAGCAGCAGCAAGAGCGAGGATCGCTCGGATGGATGGGAACTTAGCGACAGGTGCAAATGTCTCATTGTAATCCACACCATCCGTCTGCGCATACCCCTTTGCAACCAGCCGTGCTTTGTACCTGAGAATCTTACCATCCGCACCACGCTTGCGCCTAAAGATCCACCGGCATCCGATCACCCGGCTGCCGCGTGGAGCCTCCTCGAGAGTCCAGGTGCCGTTCTTCATGAGCGCATCATACTCCTCGTCTGCTGCGCCACGCCAATCTGCCGCCTCAGCGCTGTGCATGGCTTCAGCAAATGTGGCTGGGTCATCGGTGACTGTGAGGAATAGAAGCTCAAGATCGAACGACTCTGTTGGTGGTGGAACGGTACACAAGTTCACCAGCTCCTCCAGCGGCCTCTGTTTGTTTGCGAGGCACTCGGATCGCCTCAGCGGCTCCCCACTGTCCTTTGCACCTTTGTTGAGGCGTGCGGACCGTCGTGGCAACTGCTCTGCATTGCTTTGCTGCTCCTCCTCATCAGATTCCGCTGCCAGCTCCTTCTCCTTCTCAGCTCCCTCCACCTCCTTGTCGTTGCTGCTGTCACTGCCATCTTCCGCACCGCCCTCTTCTGCTATCGGTACTTCTCCCACTTCTGGTACAAGTGCGGGAGTAAGCGGAACTGCCGACATAGGGCTCCAAGTCCAGCCCTTCAAGTCCTCTTGAAAGACGACGTCACGGCTGCGGATGATCTTGCGAGCAGCAAGGTTGTAGAGGCGGTATCCCATGGTGTTATAGCCAAGGAAGGCGGCCTTCACCGACTTTGCGTCCAGCTTGTTACGGCTGACCGTTAGCACGTGCACAAATGTGCCACAACCGAAGACTTTCAGGTGCGTCACTGTTGGCTTACGTCCCGTCCACGCCTCCTCCGGTGTCATCAGTGGCACGTCGCGCGTGGGACTCCGGTTTTTCAGGTACACGGCAGTGTTGACCGCCTCCGCCCAGAAGGTTGGTGGGAGCTCCACGTCTTGGAGCATGCTGCGAACACGCTCCATGAGTGTGCGGTTCGCACGTTCAGCCACGCCGTTCAGCTGCGGTGTTCCAGATGGGGTGACCTCATGCTTGATCCCACGACGCTTGAGGTAAGTGTGGAAGTCGTTGGAGAGGTACTCTCCTCCACCATCGGTGCAAAGCACCTTCAACCGCCTGCCACTCTCATTCTTTGCAGCAGCAATCCACACCTTGAAAGCATCAAAGCACTCATCCTTTCCAGCCAAGAAGGACACCCACGTCTTCCTTGACTTGTCATCAATGAACGTGACAAAGTACAACTTGCCGGACAAGGACTGTGATGGCATGGGACCGCACAAATCAGAGTGAACGAGTGAGAGAAGCTCAGCCGCCCCCTTCCTTTCCACCGTGAAAGGAGTGCGGGCTTGCTTTCCTTCAATGGAGCTCTCACAAGCCGATGCACCTGGCTGCTTCACCCCCTTGAGCTCCAGGCCGCGGACCATCTACTGCATGGAGATGATGGCGCCAAAGCCGAGGTGACCGAGCCGGCGGTGCCACAGGCCGATGTCGTGTTTTCCCTCTGTTGCCGCCAACGCTGAGTCGGCTTCCTTCTTCGACGCCACGTAGAGGCGGTAAAGACCGTCCTCCTTGTTTGCTTTTGCAAGCACACAGCCTGCACGGGCAGAGATGGTGCAGCCACCATTCTCAAAGCAAACCTGCATGCCTTCGGAGATGAGAGATGAGACAGAGAGGAGGTTAGCTGCCAGCCCCGGAACATGGAGCACCCCCTTCACACGACGTTCCACATGCTTACCCTCAACGGAAGCACAAAACACAATCTCACCCTCCCCAACCGCCATTTGCACATGGTTGTCCCCCATGTACACCCGACGAGGCTC
>SZWC01000536.1:36562-69098 GCA_023375785.1 Penium margaritaceum
GGGGGGGCTGTTGCGCATCGCCGCTATGTGACGATGCCGAACCGCCATAGCCGATGAATCATGTGCAAGCCGATCGCAAGATGTTCGGATCGCATGACTGACAAACGTACGCGACACGTATTCGAGGGGTCCGATCGTATGAACGCAATCTACTCTTGCCTGTATTCCCGTACATTTTCACTCTGAATTTCGCTGCTCTTCACATTCTCCTACATCCACGTGTCTTGGAGTTCTGGAGACGATAGCACTGACAAAGTTAGCACATATTTTCGTTAAAATCTGTATGCATGAACAGGAACATATCAGATTTTGAACTAAGAAAACGTGGGAAACCACCCGAAACAAGGCTGGGCAACCTGCATGTACTCCTGTCTGTAGTATGACCCAAGTGAATGTGTTTCTTGAGTTCGGTGAGCTTAGGATAGACTGCTGTAATGAAGGCACAACTCCTGAAATAAACTAGAACTAAACACGACCCATTGAGGGCATGGACTACACGATCTTTCTGTTCCAAGCTAGGCGGGACAGTTCGCGGCCTGACCCCCCCCCCCCCCAATCATGTGTACATTTCCCTCATGCGTGATGCCGAAGAGCTCCTCAACTACTTCAAAAAAACAATGCAGTAAAGATTAGCGACTGAACACGTCGTTTCTCGGCTTGACAAACAACAAGGAGAAAGGAGCGGAGGATGTCCAAGAAAACCGATAGCCCATATCACCTTAGTTATCTTTCAACCAATCGTGGATACCGAACCGCATTGTGCCACAGCATTCTTGTGAATGCTGTGGCACCATTTCTTGGCAACTAGACTCTTGGCGCCATTTTCGTTGCCGTCCTCAAATAGCCTTCATCGTCATACGCCGACCAGCTCTTCAAAATTCTAGGGACCGTGCGACAAAATCGAGTTCCTAGGAACTCGAGTTCTGCACAATTCTCTTCCAAAAGAGAAAGTTTCGCCATGCAGAGAAAACATCAACATAATCACAAACATGTTCAATATGACAAAGAGCGCCGCTTAAAAACATTATAGTCGATTCTGCAGAGTTTCCATCACCTCAACCTGGAAAGTAACAAACTGACTTGACCTGGTCAAGCAGGAACAAATGTCAAGGTAAAAAGTTCAATCCTGCAAACAAATCAGCCTCCTTTCCACACAAGGGGCTAATTTCATGCCCATTGTATCCATGACCTCCTTAACAACCTTAACTTTGTCATATTCATGTCATAAAACGCATGACCTGTGCATTAATGGAAAATTGATATGTTTAACAAGAACCGTCACATTACAATGGCAATGACATCACTTTTGATAGCTTTCTAACTTTAACAAGGCAAACATGCAATTCCCGAATGCACCGAGGGAAAAGTGCATGACCTTGCCAAAATGTCTAACCGCCACTATATAAACACCTTTAATGAAAGGCCAAAAAAACCAGCAATCACAAGCACGTAGTCCAAATAAAATTAAAATAAAACCTTAGAGAAAATTTTCATTTCATCATAAATATCATCCTTTTGCATGTTAATCCATTTCCAAATGGCTCATTCCCTAAAGAACTTGGCCAAGGTCCTAGTACAATTGCATCTACAATCTTTAATCAAAGCTAGACATACGAAAACAATTTAAAACTAGGTGAAAACCATAGTTTTTATCATAATATGTTACGTGGTCAAAAGGCATTTATGTCAACATCTACAAAAAGCATCTCACTTTACATTAATCGATTTGCTTTTGCGTGACACTAAGAACGAATTCTGACTTAAAACCCATTCAAAGAGCCACTCAAATAATTCACGAATTTTTCCATTTTCCAAGACAGCCATGTCGAGGATTTTGCACCAAACAGAACATCTAAATGCTAGAGTCAACTTTCACTCTAAAGAGAAGATATCCATTGGCCCAAAAATGGCAAAATAAAATATGCAAAAGTAAATCCATTGCATAAATCCCACTCCACGCCTATTTTTTCTCTAAAATACAATTTTCACGTATTAAGGCCATGAGGAACAATCACATCATAAGAAACACATTTCAAACCATACCTAGGCAAAATGTATCCATATGCGGCACCATCCTCTCAACCTTAATGGCGGTGATGACCATTACCCCTCCCTTGAGCGTTTATCCTAAACATCCTACGTTTGTATCAAAAGCCTTCAATGCATAAAGACAAGTAAGAATGTTTTTCCACGCATGGAACATAATTTTCCAATTATTTAAAAACAATCAATTAATCAATAACAAGAATGTAAAATGTTGAAGGGAAGCACAACAAATCTGAAAACACACAAAAACAAAACGAAATTCTATTGATGATCGCACACATCCTAAGGAAATGGAAAAGTAAACATGGCAAAATCATACCATGAAAGAAATGTTAAATGTTCAATGTAATCGAGATTCATACGTAATTGTTCCATTTTATGAGGAATTTCAAGTCAAAGAAAACTGTTTCATGTGTAGTTTTTCTTTAAGCATCATCTACTACATGAGCAGCAACAAAGACCACATTTGCGAAGAAATATATTCGCATGACATAAAACGTGAAACAATACAATTTCATATTAGTCTGAATTGAATATGAACTTCCAAAAGGGAAATAGTTTTTTACAATAGCATAATCCACCCCCAACAGTATTATGTGTTTTTGTTGAAACATCAATGCTTGTTTTAAGGTATATGCTTTTCCACCTTGTATAAAAGGAAAGAAGCTCCTCTCACATTTTCATTCTATTTGGGAAAATAAATTGATATTCACTAGATTAAATTAATGATATGTGGATGAATGAATAACGTGACTGCGAATTATATCAATCTGAGGAAGATAACAAAACCATTCTACCATGATGAAACTGTTAAAATCAATGAAAAAATTCATTTTTCCACAAATTTCATTTAAGATAACATGTTCATCTATGATAATTCACAGTCATTAGTTCTTCGTATTTTAAAAAAGGAGGTGAATAAGAACTAATCAAGCCCATATTCACAAATAAAATCAGGAAACTACATATTCATGATCACCAAAAGGAAATGTTCCCCACGTAGAACATTAAAAACCTTCTCATGCTAAGATTTCCTCCCATCTACTTCTGTCTTTTCCATGCATTCTATTGAACAAAATGATTTCCTTATCACCATGATTCTATGCTCGTAGATGAATGCGAAGCAGATATGTTTCTTTGACCCATTCTCAAGAACTAGCTCCCATATGGATAAGTTTACATCAAATCACTAGGTAGGGACCTTAATGCGCATGATTACAATTTCATCCAAGACATCAAGAGGAAATCCAAAGTGAAATGTATATTTTGGCAAAGTGTTTTAATGATCAATTCAGTATTCTTGACTTCAATAAACCTTGAATAAGGATGCGGACTATCACCTTTAAGACCTTTTTTTCATACAAAACAATCAATGCAACACAAAACGCATGCCTTTTTTCTTGGTTAAGGGGCAAACAAGCGGTGAGAGTTAATGGTCCCCTGAAAAATTGTGTGATCAAAACGTTTTATTCACATCATTCAATAGCGTATGAATAATTTTTAACATAAGTAAAATTTTGGAAATGTTCATTATGTTCTTTGAATTTAAAAGAACTAACATTTTTTCATTTCTCTTCATATCATAACAAATGATGACCAAGGAAATCGAAACAGCTTTACATAGAACCAAAACATCAAATACATTCTTATGAAGCTGATGATTGTAAAAATTCTCAAAAACAAATATAGATAGAATGTACAATAATGTATTTTCTATGTTTTTTCCTTTTTATTAATATTCATAGTCATTTACACGTGTAAAATCATTATACATATTCTATCCTCCATTCTGCAATAACATATGAAGTCCACAACCAGGTTTATGTTTTATTAAAATAATTTCCACTCAAAGCCCATTTAATGATTTATGGATAATTGAAAGTCAAAATGGAAAGAATTCGCATTATTGAAATAGGAGGCAAATCTCTATAATGAAATATAAACAAGCAAAAAACAGATCATAATTCTTCCTCTCAAAACCAACTACACCAGTTCATTAGTATGAATAACGCTTGTAAATTTTTTAATCTACACCATGATCCTATTGCCATCAATAACAACACATTAAGCCTTTCAATAGTAAACATAAAACCTTAAGCGTTTTTCAAACGTACACATGGACCTTTGACCATTTGAAATAGTTTGAATATATTGTTTAAATATAGCATGAAATAAATGACTTCATGTTCTATGAAAATTGCGTTTTTGATGAGCAAAAATCAATTGTACATTAACATCCTTCGGGGGACAAGCCTATGAATGTTTATCATGCCTAAGCATGTCTTCCTTCTTCAATTTTCCTATATTAAGGTGAACCATTACACGCATGAAATGCAAGATAGTGAATAACATTGAAGATAACTAACAAATGTAATAGTTGACATGTAATGCACTTAAATGTCTGATCATTGGTCGTATACAACTTTGTCTTCAAAATAATGATACGAAATAGACCAAACCTTACAAAGAATAAAATTTTTTAGACAGTTAAGTAGATGTAAAATTTACCAACCAAAATATTGTTTTATAAATATTTAATGTTCAAAATAAACTTAAAATAACAATGGGAATTCATGATTATAATTTCGAGTCAATGGAAATTTTTTCAAATCTGCAATCTTTTTCAAAGAGATCCAAAAACAGTTAGAAATTGAAACCTACATATTTCATAAATTAATAATCCCATTAATTTCCATGAGAAAGTTTTAAATTTTAATTCTCATTGACTGATAACCTCATTTTTTGTAAATTAAAAGTTTTTAATGTATACTTTTTTGACATTTTTATGCTCCAATCAGTGTACACCTCATTTTTTATTGTGATTTTTTTCTCCATTTGAGTCATATGATATGGTTTTTTCCACAATCCTCGTATTTGTTCAGGTGGTGAAATGCATTAAAAAGTGACTTTGTACGTCTCAAACGTTTCAAACACGTTATTCACAAATTAAAAACATTTCATAAAAAAAATATATGGATGAATGAAAATTGATACATTTACGTCCGTTTTCAATGCAATATTTTGGATGAGAATTAAGTTTTTTTGAATCACATAATGAAATATAATGATGCTTTGTAAATTTATTCACAAAGTTTTTTCTCTTCTTATAGAACAATTAAAGTGAGAATGAAAGACATTACCTAAAAACAAGCACACATTTTTTCTACCTTGTTATTCTCCCTCAATTGCTATAAAACCATGATCTTTTTTATGCCACCATGGTCATCAAACTTTATCCCTTTAAATATTACCCAAAGATCATAAAATATTTGAAGAACCATTTTTCTCACACTATTATAATATAAGGGCAGATCTATCATGATTGGAATAAGGTTCATAAGCAAACCAAAATTCAAAACCATCCTACCTTGTTTAGTGTCAAACTAACATAAAGTACAAATCCTCAATCACATTGGAACAGTATCGAGTTCATAGATTTGTTGGAATATATGGGCATAAACCCTCTTATGTATCTATTCTCTTTCGCAACAAATATTTGTTATTTGAAATGTAAATTGCAACCATCACATTTGGATGCAAGTTTTACTTAATTATGATATAATTATACTGTGCCTTATCTTGTGACATGGAAACCATCACATTTGGATGCAAGCTTTACTTAATTATGATAGCTAATTACATATTTATGATAATTATGATTATAATTATCCTAGCAAGAAAACTAACTTCCATTAACTTAACAAGTACTAAACAAAAATAAGGTGGTACAACAATCTTTTCCATGGTTTACATCCGAATCTTTGTCTTTTGAAATATCATTTGGTTGTTTAATTTGCTCAATTCAAACCATACAAGTGGAATGAACATCATTCATTCAAAGTATGAACTATCATTCATCAGAGCATACTTGGAGGGCTTCAAAACCTGAATGAACATAAGGTATGCAAATCATTTGTGCTCATGGTTTCTTAAGGAAATCTTTAGTTGATTTGTATTGGTGTTTAAGTTTCAATTAACATAATTTAACTTATGTGACAAACAACTTTGTGTATGATGGTTTTATAGGAAATGTTTTTTATTTCTCCATTAGTAATAAATTTGAGGAACCATTTGCACATAAAAAAATGATTTCCCAACAATTTTCTATTGTTTCTTGTGTCTGAATTTAGAACGCAACATATACACCATAACCTTGAAACCAAATTAAAGAAATCTTTAGTTAAGGTTTTCTCGTGTTATTATGTTTCCATAAGCTTGTTGTAAAAAATGATGCATGCATATGTAACACATTTATTGGTATATGATTTCATGATAAATTAACCTATAAAAAGAAAGAAGGAAAATATGGTGGCATAAGTTTTTTGAACTAGGCAAAACGTTGAAGCAAAAATGAAATTGCTCAATGAATTTTTTATTAGCATGATAGTACACAATGAATGATATTGACGTAATGATAAGTATAAAAAGGACTTTTTACTTCATTCGTTCATATTTCATATAGTAGGTTTTGTACGTTGTTTAACTTGATGTCATCAAGGGTGGATATTTTATTCACTTGGTATATCATCTTTCTTCTTAATTCCTACGGACATAACATTTTTCCAAGATTCAAGCTAAAAAGGAATTTTCAGGTACTTTCATGGCATAATTCAGAACAAATTGGTGCATTGGTAAGCAAATCATGCTTGAAAATTCAAACATGGAAATATTTGTTCATCAATAAAGTCTAATAGAAGTTTCTCTTTCAATACTCTTTTCTTACCCATGTTACCTTTTGGGAAGATTTTATAGAAAAAGACACACTTATCTCACATTCACTGTGCGCTTTATGTTTTGAAAACGTTTTCACACTTATGTAATGCTGGATCATTTTTACAGATGTCTTGAACAACATTATTAATGTGCATACTCTTAACCATTCTCATGTTAGCGCATCAAATCACAAGTTTGGAATTGACTGTCATAATATCACTAAACTTCCACCTTTTAACTTTTGGAAATGTGCTTTATGGAAGGAAGTGCAATTTTTCACACTCATTGGATAACTTTTGGGCATGAAGTGCATGCATGAAAACATCTCACAGATTAGTTAACCTTGAGCGAGTGAAAAACAATGGATGTGTATTAGAAGTCTTGAAAATATACAATGATTATGACCTTGATTAGAATGCTTCTACGATCGAATCATATTGCTTCATTCCCCATAAAACACTTTTCCAAATAACCAACTTATCACAATGAAGGGAGTAGTTTTGTAGTCCAATTCATGCCGCACAAAACACACAATGGGGTCTTAATTGTGAAAGGTTCCATCAATCCATGGATCCTTTCACAATTAAGACCCCATTTTTCGACAAGAGATAAGAAAACTCAATAATATATCGTGATAACATGAGTACCAAGTGTACTTAATGCTCACACCTTGTAATACCCACCAAAGCTCCTCATAAAAGAACGTTAATGCAAAACAAAACATGATAAATCAAATACCCAAGAAATCTAGGTTCAACATTACCTTGCATTTTAAGAGAAAACAGATTCATTCACATTTGAGTGTTGATCATCTCATATGCTCCTTGCCAAATCAATCATTGGACTACACCATATAAAAGAAGCTACAGTAGTACAAGTATTGAAAAAACAACTCATCTCTATTAAGTGGTTTCACTTAAAACAAGTTTCTAATTTGTAACACTCATGCCCATGGTGATGGGCTGTGAATGTGTGTTTCATGATAACTTTGTGTACACATCTTCTTGTCATATTCAATGTCTTCAAAATTACATGCATGGTACTTCAAAGACGTGTATACCTACCACATAAACAAAAACACTCCAGCGATTAAACATTTATGCTAAATCTTATGAAGAAACATAAGTTACATGTTTCAAGAAATTGGGAAAAAAAATCAATATTTCCATTACTTCATTAGTTTGCTACCCTTTAAATCCACATGATACATACATCTGATGCATTTTATCTCCATTAATAAGTGTTCAAACTGATAACTGTCCATATTGGAAATGGTTTCGCTCTTACCACACACAAGTCATACCAACAATGTATTGAAACGTATACATCAAGTCTCAAGTATGTCATTGTCTTGAACCATGATTCCCTTGAAAAAGAGGAAAATCTGATAATGATTTTATTCCCTTGATTAAAAGATGCATATGATGCACTACCAATAGTTGATTAGTAAAGAAATGCTTCCAACATAGCTTAAACTACCTTTAAAAGATTTGCAATGGTTCATTCTTTCAATTGTCTTGGGGTTACATTAGTTGATATCTTTGTAATGCATTATTCAAAAACCATTTTTGTGAAGCCTACGCTAACCTTTCTTACTATTAATTTTCCCCTCCATTGTTGGGTTTTGCGAACTTGCCATGAAGTTTCATCTTATGCTTTAGAACAATGGAATATGTTTGTTCACGATATTTAAACTGAATGAAAGATACCGATTTCACGAGCATGTTAAGTCAAGAATTCGAAAATTCTCTAAAAGAAATTTCTCTAAAGAGAAATGTTTTGCTTCAAATTCTTCAAAATCCATCATCCAACAAGGTGGATAGTCCTCATTTAAACAAGAATTTGTTTCAGACTAGAATTTGTCCTTAATGTGACCAAATATTCTATATCTAGAATCAACCTACTCAAATTACATCATCGATTTGAATATTTGAATCTCCCTTGAGAAGAGGTTATTCATAACACAAAGGCAATGATTAAGTGCACCAAACATTGCTACAAAGCTAAACAATTCCTTCACTAAATGAAATTTGTTTTACCCATGTAGATGTTTCCTAGGTTTTCCTTTCAAAATTCTCATTGTAAACATTAACATTCAACATGACACTTGAAACTAACAATTCTATGTCTTTTCAATGCATCTTCGCCTGGATTTCATGATATTTTTTACCATGTATTCAATTCCTCATACATCACTTACCTTTAAATTAAAATCCGATCTCATGAGTGTTTTCTTTTCCACATGATAACACCTTTAGAGATAGATAGAATAGTTTAGAGCTCAGATTTTTGCGCTGGTGTCAAGATTTTATATCGTGAAAGATTTCATGAAATTTTAAGTTTATTTTGTGGCTCAGGAATACTGGGGATTCTATCTCATATGGATGAGATAATGTTTTGCATCTTAAAGCACTCACAAGGGACGATCCTTTACTATAGTGTGCTACAATGTGGAAGAGGGTTGTGCATGCCCCTATTCAGCTCAAGCAAGGAGGGAAGCTAACTATTATGCAATATTACATAACTATCTTGGATAAAGAGTCCTCTCATTCATTGTGCATAAATCATGCATTCTTTGCATCGGGCCAAAAATGCATCATCATCAACATGCATGGAGATTCGCCCTTTGTATTCACATTTGGCTATCTATTCTCAGGTTATGGAGACTACTTATTCCTGCATTAGATAGAACAATATGTCAAGATCAATAGTGATTTGAGGAAATGCTTGAAGACTAAGCAACTCTTAAGAAACATTCACGTGAATAAGGAAACAAATCTTCCTCAAGGAGGCATGTTCATCTTACTTTCGTAAGGATTGTTTCGAAAACTTTACACCATAGCAATACTTTCTTTAACCAAGTGTTTTACGAGAAAATGCATAAGAGGCAGCTGACATGAACCACCCAAGGACACCTCTTATTCAAGTGGTAAGATTTCCATGTCCTAAGGTGTCAAATGTAGTGCTACACCAATCTCACCTTTCTTTCGAACTCATACTTCTAAGCCCTACACCAAGACTTTACAAAAGGAACCTCTAAGATCCCTATAAGTGTGGGAAGATCTCTTAGCTTGGAAGCAATCTTCTTTGACAACATTCATCCTGGAGACATTACCAAGCCCCCTTCCATGATAGCTCATAAGTCTTGGCATTGCACTTCCCCTCTATGGGCCATGGGTTATGCTAACCTAGCTTGCCTAGTAGATTCATGAGAAATAGTTTTACTTTGTAAATACTAAGATTCTTTGTTTTTACCATACAAGGTGTCAAATTCTTTCTCTTTCTCTTATACAAGATACAGTATAGACCACCCAAAGATGATAAAAGCAACGATCTTCACCTTTGCTCCTAGTCATGTAAATCAACATGGTATGGAAGCTAGAAATGTTGTGTTCAACTAGTACAAAAGTATAAGAAACGAGTGTAGAATCTCTCTTTCATGAAGTTATGGCATAATAAGAAGCTATGCAATTCAAGTTGTCAAGAAAGAGAATAGTGTTGAAGCAACACAGTCTTGATGAACAGCTCCTTTCCAAATGGATGAAGTAAATACAGCGAGCTCAAGTGTTGTAGAAACAACTATAAGTTTTAAATGTACCTTAAGCATCACCAATTTTACACCATGAGTAGCTGACTACATGGACACATAGAAAGCAAGTTCAAAAACAAAAGTACATGTTGAGCGTATCGTGCCTTCTTTCAACATAGTTTTTTATCTTTCACAGATACATACATATTTACATCTATATATACATAGTTATGTCGATCATTGATTTCTCTCGATTATGCAATCCACATCCTGACATATATTAGTCTTTAAACATAGTTTGTGTTTTGTATATATACACTGAATATGTCATCGTAATGAGTTGTTTGACTCATGGTACTTCTCTTCATAATCTGGCTATCAAGGCCATCATTCAACCTATGCCATTTTTTTGATCTAGCCCCCCACAAATGTTTGTGTTAGGATAGTGAGTTGAGTGGAGTATCGTATTGATCATAAAACTTGTACAAAAATGTATTATACACTACTTAACTTGGTTGTCATTTTGATAAATATGAAGAACACACACTTGTGTACAACATCTATATCTCCAAATCTACATTTCCCAATACAATCTCCCAATCCACTGATGATGTTGAAGGGAGGAAGGGGATAAAACATCAAACGCGATGTTAATAAATACCCCTTGAAAACTTTATATTGTCATATGAGAGAATAGCTAGTAGTGTAGCTCAAAGATACCAAAAACGATACATGAGTAAAAGTCGAAGGAAAAGGAACTTGCTCATCAGCATCCATCAATACATGATGATTAACAAATTCTGCTGATTTGTTGGTGTCTTCAATCTTTGATGAAAGTAAGAATCAACGGTTAGCGACTGATTTTATTCAAGCTCATCAGTAAGAAATGCATGTTCGTAAAACATATGTTACCATGCTACACAAATGTTTAATCAGATAGCAAGGATCCCCCTCCTTTGATAATAGTGTATTGGCAGATCAAAGTAGAAAATACTATAGAAAACACAACATAGATGTACTTTTGCATCGATTTTGTTTCATTTCAAATGTCCTTTTTTTTCAAAAATACATTAATGCATGATGTATGCCTCCCATGCTACTCTGTTGAGTACACTATCATAATGCACTCTAATTTTTTAAGGGAAGCTGAATTCCAAATAATTTGTTAGGATCGTGCCTCCCTTCCCCAATTGTAAGTGACATGTTTATGTGGCATTGTAGCTATTAGAATGCTAATGGAATACATAAGAATATCTTGGATTCTCTTTGAGGAGTATCAAAGGACGAAGCATGTCTCTCAAACATGTGTTATTGTGCCATATGGTTATCTTATTAAGAATCAAGGAATCTCACCCCAAGGGCTGAGAGTGTATAAGAAGAGTGAAGCAAGGAGTGTATTGTGAAAAACATCACATGTGTACGCTGGTGCATTTTATATCTTTCACCATTTTTTCCTATTTTAACCCTAAACAATAAAGCATCAATGTATTAAATATGCACCCCAAGAGCTACATTCCACAATACACCACCCCAATACACTCTCATGATTCAGGGGTCAAACGTTCAACCATTTTTTCCGACTCCTCCCTCGTAACAGGAAAGTGCACATAGAGAGTGTGTCGACAAGTGTAAATACTAAACAACTAATGGACTACACTAGTGTATTATGATGGGAGCTTATATGTCGTGGATCGTCGATACGCCTAGATGGACGACCATTGTATTTTCTTCGTTCTTGTATTTAGCTTTTTTTTGCTTTTGCTTCTAAAGCATATCAACTTGGATATTTTTCCAGATAATAATATTGTTCTAGACATGTGTCCCGAATACTTGTTGTTTTGATGTGCGATTTTGAGGGAAATGACAAGCTACCTTCCTCCCATAATAAAATGTATTGGGTGTGTGAAGCAATGCGTGAAACCTTCAAACATAAGTTTTTCACACCTCAGTATGATTTTGTATCCGTCTTTTCTTCCATTGACAACCTTAAAAAGAGAACACAAATATTTAATGCCTGTACCCTCTCCTAATAATCTTTCCAGGTCACTCTCCCCATACACTCTGGACGTTTTTTGGAGGGGAGGAATCGTATGTTCAACTTGATAAGTGGATTCATCCCTCTAAACATTTGAGCGTATTATAAAGATTGTACCAAAACAAATGTACCCTAGTGTACAAAAATGTTCAAATCATAATGGAATCCTTCACCTTTGATGCAGATGAATGCACATCATGTGAAACCTAGTCCATAACTATGAGCAACAAACCATGTTGGAAATGTCCATGGTACGAAAACATGGTACTATCGTTTGCATGCCACTTTGAATGTTCATAGCTAGAGCATTTAGAGTGATCCTCACTATCCCACTATATTGGTCCCTCGTAAAAAATCAATGTGCACTCAATCAATAGTCAAATAATTACTCAAGACATAGCCTAACTATCAACTGATTGGGAAAAATTCTTTCAATGGTCAAATACATCACATTTGATATGTTTGATAACTCTAGAGGAAGTACAGCTTTTTAGGCACTAAGCATAAGCAAGAGTGTAGCCACACTTTAATTGTTAAACCAAAGATTTCATATATATACTTTTGTAAAATAAACAAATAACGGCAAAGCAAGATTATATTTGTACCACATATTTTCTATAAGTAGGTCAAAATAATTGTCTCTCAACTAGTCACTCATAATAGAGTTTATAACATGGAGGGAGACAATGTAAGAATATTACGTTCTTGTTCAAACGGGTTCATAAAATACGAATTTTGCTTGATAACTATATTCACACTGTTGTTCTATTAACTTAAATGTAGTAATAATATTAGAATCAGATGGGATTGCTATAAGGATCAGATCCATCGTCTACACATCTACCAAAAGCTAGCCCTCCTACTTTTTTGCAACCAATTGTTTCCCGTAAGAGAAACCATGAGCACCCTTAAAAAGGAGACATTCCACAATCATTTGTAGCTTAAGAGCAATACACTCCTCTGATGATGCCACCCATGGGACATTGAAAGAAGATGCACCAAGCACCCTTTATGGCACAGTAACCACCAATTCATGCTAATCTTTAAAGTGTCTACGCAAAACAAGTCATATCAAGGCCAAGAGGATGGTACAACCTAAGCAAAAGCCTCATTAACATTGTACAAGATAAAAAATGAAAATTTCAATATAGGATGTCTTACAATGGTTACTTCATGCCTCAAAATCAAGGGTCCCCAAAACGTGTGGTTCTAAAATTGATGTACTTCACACAAGCTACATACGTTAAGGTGAATGAAAACTCCATTCCTTCCATCAATGGCACACGCATGAATAACGTGATTTTTCAATCAGCTCGGTAAGCCTAGTTTCATCTCCTAAGATCCTACATTATTTGTGACTCAACTTCCATTCCGCCCTCTTGGCATAACTAATGCACATTAGCCTCAACAACTTTCACACCATCCAGTCCTTTATCAAGAAGTCCAAGTCCCTTCTTGATCAACTTGCGGTGAAAATATTTCTTGTCATAAAGCTTATAATTCTACATAAACTGACATCAGTATCAGTAGGGGCTAGGAAGATGTGCAGAATGTATTACAATTGAATCATGAAGTGAAGCTCAGAGAAGAATATGCATGGAAAATTCTTCTGGCTGAGCACTGAGATAATGAACCAAAAAAAGAGAAGGTGATAATTTTGTGAAATGGAACTTAAGAGAGCATGAGTGTAGTAGTGTGTTTCACTCAACCCTTATAGAATAATGATTCCAACAAGAAGTTTTTGTCCATGAAGCAGGATAGTAGGAGAAGGATGTAGGAAAAAAAGAAAGTATGGTCAGTTATGTCTTGAAAAGCAGCAATTTAAATAGAAGAATGGAGAAAAAACGAAGTTAAAAGCAAGGAGAAGTAGCCAAGGAAAGGCAAAAAAGGAAGTGACCAAGAATGAAGATGAATGAAAGGAGAACTGTTTGAATAAATAGGACATTTTTTCTAATTATTTTACAAATAGGTTGATGATCTAATTAGCTCCACTTACATGTGGTACCTCAATTGTGAGGGTGCTACACACGTCACACAAAGAAAACCCCACCTTCATGACCTTGAAACCTAATGTAGAGATTTTGTTATAATGGCCAAGAAGAGAAGACTACCTCTCTTCAACAAGAAAAAGATGAGGGTGACCATATACAACTGTGCCCAAGTCAATTTTTGGGATGTGTTGTACATTGCTTAGATTGTGATGAAACTCCCCTCACTTACGCAACTAATGAGAAAAAGCCCTTGAATCATCATCAACGGTCAAAACATCACATTGAAGATCCATAAAGGTAAGACCTTTGTAGAAGCTCACTTTCATCTAAGCTGCATGAATGAGGTAGACTTTGAAGCATCAACAAATAGAAAAGGGAAAGATATGTCCTTTGCTCTTGAATTCCCCCGTAGATTTCTAGTGCAAACCTTGGTTTCTTACACAAATAGCTTGGCCAACTATACAAACAATGTTGGCTCCCGTTGGACGCCCTCCCCCCGTTGGCCCCCCACCTCCCACACCTCGTTCATCCCGTCCGTTGTCCTCGGCTATCTCACCTTCCCCATGTCCCTTCCTTTTGTCTCCCCTCCTCCGCGTCCTTGCCTGGGACATTCTTCCCACCATCCCTCCCCTCCCCCTCCTCCGCTCCCTCTTCCCACGCTCTTCCCTCTTTGCTCGCCCCTGATCCTCTCTCCTCCACGAACCTGCCCGCCTATGCAGAATTCCCGGCACCACGTGCCTCTATATACCGGTCTTCCTAAATGTGCAACCATGCAGTGTTGGCTCAGCCTCCCGTTGTCCCCTTGCCCCTCCCCGTTGCCACCGCTGCCCCCGCTCCCTCCTCCCCCCCCTCCCTCCCATCCCCTCTCTCGCTTCCCCTCCCCTACCTCTTCCTCCCGCCCTCCTCGTGTAGACTACTCCCCCGCCTCCCTCCCCCGTCTCATCTCGCACACGCTCCCGCACTGCTCGCGCTCTTGCCTGCCTTGTCACCCCTTTCGTTCCCCCGACCCTTCCTCCTCCTCTGGTGTGCTCACCTGCGCTTCATCTCCTCGCGCTCCTCTCTCATAGCTCTCCCGCCCCCCCTTCCCCACCACCCCCCTTGCCCTTGCCTCTACCCTCTTCCACCCCCACTCTACCCTTGCCTACATCAGCCCACTCCATTCCCGTCCTCTCTGTTCACGTGACCTCTCTCCCTTTTTCCTTCCCTCATCTCGATGACCACTCCTTCTACCCTGCCCCTTGGCTCGGACCATTGCCCCGTCTTCTCCCCATTTTCAGCCTTTGGTTTGCGCCCCCTCCGTCCATACACCTTTCACCCAGGTCGTGCTCACGATCGTCATTTCTTTCACCTTGAGTTCCACCATGCGTTGGATGTCTACGAGTACCACCAGTTTGTCAGTGCTCTTGCACCTGTTTCTCGCGTCCTCGCTGTGACCTCCGCCCCTCCTATGGCCTCTTCCCCCTCGCATGGTAGTGATTTCGACCCTCTCACTCTCACTGAGGACCAGTCCCATCCTAATGCCGCCGCCTGACGCATAGCATGCTTGGCCTAGTTAGCTGTGCTCTCTGCCCATGGCGTCCTGCAGCTCGCTAAACTTCCCCACGGTCGGAAGGCGATCAGGGCCAAGTGGGTACGCCGTAAGAAGTTCACCGCTACCGGTGCGCTTGATCGATACAAGGCTCGCCTCACTACCAAGGGATACTCCCAGATTCCTGGCATTGACATCAGCGAAACCTACGCTCTGGTCGGTCGATTCCCAACGAATCGCATTGTCATCTGTGTGGCTGCTTCCTTTCCATGGGAGCTTCACCAAATGGACGTCAACAATGTTTTTCTTCATGGCCGCCTCGATGAGGAGCTCTACATGGTTTAGCCGCATGGCTTTTCAGACGGCTCTGCGAATGTGTGTTGCCTTCATCGTGCAGTTTACGGTCTCCGCCATTCCCCACACTGCTGGAACAAGGAGCTCACCTCCACCCTTGTCCAAGCTTCCGTCCTAGCCACTCCGACCCATCCCTCTTCATTGGTGGCACCCTTATGGTGCATGCCTTCATCTTGGTGTATGTCAATGACGTGCTCATCAACTCGTCGTCCTCCATTGCAATCTTCAAGGCCAACGGCCTCCTCTCCTTGGCGTACTTTATGAAGGACCTTGGTCTTGCGACCATGTTTCTTGAGATGCATCTCGAGCGTCTCCCCAAATGTCTCCTTGTTCACCAGGAGTGTTATGTCCCTACACACGCCGATTGCTTCTCCTCTGTCGTCGACCTGTCGCGGCCTCTCCCCGCTGCCTCCACTCCCATGCCGCCGAGTACTCAACGCGCCCTCCGTGTTGCCCACGACACGGCAACCAGCGAGCCCGAGTATGTCGTCACCTTTTAGTCCATTGTTGAGAATTTCACATACCTCGCAAACACTATTTGTCTAGACATCGCCTGTGCGGTGAACGTTCTTCCTTAGTATGCTTGAGAGCCCCGCACTGCCCATATTTGTGTGGTCGCTTATTTCCTACACTATGTCATCGGTTCTGCTTGGACTCGTCTTGCCTTTGTGGCCGTGTCTAGCATGCAGCTCCTTAAGGGCTACGCTTAGAGCAATTTTATTCGCGACGCGGACGCATAGAATTGTAATGGCTTTGTCTTCCCTCTTCGTGTCGCCACTAAGGTTGTGAGGCTTTGTCGCCTTTGTGGCGAGTTCCATCTCCCCATACCGCCTGTGCCCCTATACATTGACAATGAGAGTGGTCTGGCCATCGCCAGGAATGCATGTGCGCTTCACCGTCGCACGAAGCACATCAATGTTGGGCACCACTACGTACGCAACGTCATCGTCACTGGTGATGTCTGCTTGCAGTTCATCTCCGCAAAGTTTCAGCTTGCCCACTTCCTAATTAAGGCTCTTCATGTGCTCGCTTTTGCCTCTGGCATCGCCGTGACTGGTCTTGCACCTTGCCCCCGACTGATTGACTCTCCTCCCCCCTTCCTATCCTATCTCCTGTTGCTTGCAAGGGCTGTCTAGTAATTTGATCGATGACTATCTCTCTGTTGTTCTTGCATCTCCCCTTTCACTTCGATGCGTGCAAGTTGCTGTCCTTTGACCTCCCTTGCCATCGGCTCATCTTGCTCCTTGGTCCCTGCCCATGTCCCTTTGTCGACCCCTCCACTTTCCTCTCTCTTTGTTTGTTCTGTGCCCCTACTCGGCTCTGTGTAGATCCCTGTCCCTCTCGTCGTTGCGCCTCATCTCGTGGGTGCGCTTTGCTAGGCCGGAGGCCTTCATTGCTTCAAGACTAACAATGCACTTTGCGCTTCTCGTTGGGTGCTCGTGACAAGATGCCATTGGCAGGATGCTTCTGCGTGGGTTCTCCTAGCATGGTGCCTCTTGTGGGTCGTCCCTGTCTTGGACGCTCCTGCCCGACTGCTCCTGCCGTGACACTACTACTTGGGTGGTTCCTGTGGCGTCTCTCTGGTGTAGTATCTCTACTGGGGTGTCCCTAGCATCGTGCTCCCTACGGGATGCTCTGGTCCATGCTCGGCGCCTTGCCCTTCCGTGGTGCTCTCGGCGGATGGCTCTACTGATGGAATCCACATTTTGAGATACAGTGATGACGGCCGATCTTGTCGTCCTTTTTGTCAAATAGCCTCTTACTTCCAGCGCTCTGCACTTCGTGTTGTGCGGATGAGGTTGTGACTTATGGTGTGATGTTCAAGCATTCTTCTTGGGTGTCCACTAGCGCCTATATTGTAGTGTTAAACTAGGTAATTCTCTTCTGCTAAAACCCGGACTAGCCGTGTTTGTTTCACCTATCTGACCCCTACACATGCACCCCCCGTAAATGCGGCTACTGGAAGCTTGCGCAACTCCTCTGATCCGCACATTACTTAGGTGGCACACCCACGCACAACATAAGGGGGCCTTTTGCTCCCCCCTTGAAAGGGAGTGAAAGGCAAACCTTGGCCCATGTATGGGCATACCAAGACCTCACTGGAGCATGTTGCGCCTTGCAACATGCTCAAGTCCATTGATGTCAACAGCTGGACAAAGCTAACCCAATAGGGGGCAGTCCTCACCCTTGTTCATTCACTTCTTTCCAAAAAACGTTCAATCTGTGCTCTCCTTGATCCCCCCCCTCCTCAACGCCCTTGAGAGCCCCGCCCCTGAGAGCTCTCGAGAGCTCGCGCCCGCCTCCATCACTTAGTGTCGCGCCCCCTCCTAAAACCCGAGAGCTCTCGCTCTCGGGTCTCTAGATCTTTCTCCCACTCTCCCTCCTCCCTCTCTCTCTCTCTCCCAAGCCTTTGCAACCTTTTTCAACACAAGAGAAATGATGATGTTTGATAGCCTTCAACACTAAACAACTTCAAACTAACAAAGAGCTACTGTACTCAGAACTTTTATTGAGGCCCTACATGGTGAGCATAATGCACAATGCAAAGCAACTCACAACAATAATACCATGTTATCATGGTTTAAGGGACTTTCAATCTCACAAGGCTTTCATCTTTGTCTCGACCAATGGAATTGAAGTAGGTGTTTTCAATGTGGAAAAATAATTGATGGGAGCATAGACAAGACTAAAGCAAGCCTTGTGGCAAATATTGTTTTGCATATAGAGGGATAGGACATTTTTTAGACCTTATATCATACTGATTCATGATTTTCTGGTTCCAAACAAATTCTAGGCTATAACTTAGATTCGTTAAGTAAACTTTTCTATTTTTATGTCGTCAATTACGCAAAAATAGGTCAAATTATAACCTTCATTCCAAACTCTAGCTTTGTTTTGTACTTTTTCAAGGAGATTCATTTGACGCCAATGGGCAAAAAATGTCAGTTGTGGCGGCCAATCGGTACTCAACAACCCTGCCACCTGCTGGCGGTGGCCTTTGGGTTCTTGGAACACCTGCATGCACATGTAAAATAGCGCACACATAGCTACAAAACATGCTTTTCCATATGTCTCCACTTACGCGCCATACTTAAGTTTTGGACAAATGTAATTCTGCATTTTCAAAAATAAAGAATATCGTTTTGTTATCAAATTCATGATTTTGTTCATAATGAAAAACAATTAATATCAAAATCATGAAGCAGTACGGTATGGTGAACCTCTACACCATTGCTTTCATCAGAGTAGCGGTAACCACTAAGCTTGACTACAGTAGTAGTCAAGCTTACAAGGTGTAGTAGCTAGATGTAAGAAATGCATTTTTGGATGCGAAGAACGATACGACCAATTTTATACAGCAAACAGAGGGCTCTTATAATGCAAATGGCAGTTTGTAAGATGAAACATGATCTTTACAAATTGAAGAGAAACTCCTTACTTTGGTGAAATATGCTTCAAGTAGTGTTGGGTTCATTCAAATTTGGAACTTCACCGTAATCGACTTCCTTTTCTAGCGTCAGCCATAACCATGTAGCAATGCAAACTAATACATGTTTTTCTATGATGAAGATAGTCACAACAACTATAATTCGACAGATTTTGTCAAAGCCACAATACCAGCTTTGCACAACACAATGATGTGAGGCTTATGCCTTATTTTGGGTTTTACCTAAGCAAGAACATATAAAAACGTATGAAGTGGATATGGTGAACCTTAGCAAAAAGATGTATTCTTGCAATGTAAGAAAATAATTTAACATTCTCAAAAAACATGTGCCAAGTCGTTTGTCACAATGGTAGTTGACATATCAGAGGCCAATGGGGAGGAATGAGACCAAATACCAAAGTAGAGATGATTTGTTGATGTACGCAAAAAGCTCCACACGGTCGCATTTTGTACTTCATTACAAGCAACTTGGCATATGGTTACGAGACTTGTACAAAGGATGGGTGCAAGGAGCGAGACATATATAATATTAAAAGGGGTACCTCGTTTTTTGGAATACTAACATCCTTGACTTCAAGTGCGGTTTCATGCAATTTTCTAGGGGAACGAGGAAGATTTTTACAACACATTTAGTGTTTTGTGCGTAATCTATGAAAAAGTATGTATCACACGAGTATAAAACATTACCTAATCGCACAAACTTCTTAGAAGCTGTGCATCTCACCGCCAGTTTAGCAACGCACAAGGTCACTTATCCTTACAACCTCCAACTGTACATTAGATTCACTCTAGAACAACCAATCAATTTATTTCCGGACAAAACGACGATTATACAAACTCGAAAGGATTCCAAGGTCAATTGAAACACATACACATTTGTGCATATTAGTTTTGAAAATGGTCCAAGACACCATGATCAAACTCATGCATGTTTTGAGCAATAATCAATAAGCTGGCTCTACAACAAAACTTGTGCTAAAGGTCATCCTCTACAAGTTAAACAGGCACAATGGTCATACCATTAATGCCCTCTTGTAGTGGAAGCAAAAGCGGTCAAACATGAACGCAAATTCAGGGTCAAAAACATACATCTCTGCCATTGTGCATGCTTAGTCCATGCACAAAGATATCACATGGTTCATGGTTCACATGACAATAAAATTTGGAGCTAAAACAAGTTCACCAGCAAAAGGTCATGGTTCACGTGACTATGCTAGACCACGAGATGGAGCATGTTTTTTCTCTATGCTGACTCACAAGAGTAACTCTTCAAGTTCTTAATATGTTTTAGTTGTCCCAAACTAAATGCAAAAGGTTTGACTGAATTTGACCATGCTCATAAAGTTAAAGAAGGTCAACTATGTTATCCACAACCTAGGGATGTGCAGCCTCAACCATGGGCATGATCTTTTGGTGCCAGATCTGCAAATGCAGACAAAACTTTGTAACATAAAAACACTTACCATCGTTGTAGAATATTTCTTTGCCTTAAAAACATAAATAACACCAACTCTATCTTGGAAAAACATTGTTCAATTACAACACACAAGGCATGCAAATAGAAGAAGCACTAGACACAACGGTTGCAAGTGTACCTGCAAGGCTGGAGGGAGTGCAACAAGGATGGGAGGAATGAACAAGAGAGGCAAAAGGAGAATAAATTAAAGAAACAACAAGATGGAGGTGTTCAGGTTATCATGGATTATGCGGCCGCTCATATAGTAGTCCTCGCATTCGAATTTTCAAAAACCAAAACGCTCATTGCATGCAAATTGTTCTCACACAATGGCCAAGTTGTCAAGAAAATTATTCCAAAGCGATAACCAGGTAAAAATGAGCAGCACAAAGGGAAACATGTAATTGACAGGGAGAGAAAGCAAAGACCCAAGCAAATAAGGGATGATGTTCAAATTCTCATCTCAATTTTCTAACATCGTCTCTTCCTTCTTCACACTCCTATTATAGAAACTCTCCAATTGTCTAGCAACACTGCCAAGTTGAAGAAGAAAGAGATGGAGGTGTCACTTGTAAGCAAAAAGAAAATGAGGAAGGGAAAACAAAATTTAGCCTCATGTTAGAAGATCCATAAGGAAAGGAACTCCTTACCAACTCAATCCAAGGATGCACCCTTCGCTGTTCTAAAACATTTGAGAACAATCAACACATAGAAGAAGATAAACAAGAATAGCAAATTAAAGCCTCAACGAAGTGCATATCAAGAACCCAAAGGGGTGAGACACAAGGATAAACCACTCTATTGATTGTTGCTTTGTAGAACAAGCTACTGACAATTGGAAATGGCATCAACAACCTCTAAAATAATGAGATCGCCATTTTTGCCACACTAAAAACTGGATATTTGATAAAGAGCCTAAACATGTTTTTCTTACAGAGTCACCACCTCTTGAAAAAGATAGTCACTGATAAACGTATAATGGGAACCTAACCGAAAAGTATAACTTAACCTTAATAAATCACCAATTGTGTTTCTTTTTCAGAAAATAACCAATAAACTTCTATAGTGCCCCAAACATGACCTTTTTTTTGTCTTCAACAAGTTGACAAACGCAAGCACCATCAGACTGGATATATGTGAAAACGTGATCTCCACCAGCAACACATGAGAAAAACGTTTTTTTTGTAACAAAGAAGTTGACATTGAATAGATTCCAGAGTTTTGATAAAACAAATATGCTTCTCAACTTCATTTCCATGTAAGGGATTTAACATAGTCACTAAAGAGGTTTCTTCAATAGTACGGAGATGTGAAATGGTTTGCAACGTAAAAGCAACCAGAAATCCGGAATGATCAAAGATTAAATGAATGTGTTTCCACCAAATGCTGATATCATGAAGATGCAACTGCATTCCAAGCATTGTAAAATAGTTTTTTATTTTTTGAGTTCATGCCTTGGTCCACATTCAGAGGAAAATCTATTCTACAACTTTAGATGAGTTTGTACAACCAATTGTAAACCAATCAGAAGGGTATGGTGTTACATGTAGAGCATTGGTGTACACAAGAGGGTTGCGCATGCCTTTTGTTAGCAAATGCAAGGCAAGTAGCTACCTAGTAAATGACTATACATTGCTACCCAGGTCTAGGAGTCCTCCAGTATACGTAAGGAATGATGCACCCTTAGTATAAGGCCTACACTAAACCATCATGGCCATGCATGGAGCCTCGAAACTGCAACCTGCACGGCCCAGTCTAGATCAAGTTCTCAAGGGCTTCTATAACATCATCATTGGTCATTAGAAGAAAGCCTGAAGAGAATCAACCTTTTTGTGAAGTATCAGCAAAATCATTCACAAACATTCCTCAAAGACGTAGCTCCAACCTAGTGTAGAAAGGATACCACGAACAACTCTTAAATGTAGGAGATATCTCCTAAAAACAAAACACAAAAAGTGGTGGACCTCAAGAACTTAGACAAAGATTCTGATTCAAGTGGTAAATATGTTATATCCATATGTTTCAATGGCATAGCGTCTCTCAAATAAAACTAGTGTATCAATTTTACAAGAACTTATCTCCACTCAAGCCTGTGACTTTGGAGCCCAACATTAAGAATCTGCTAAAGGTCCCTCAGAGGAAAGGTGGAAAGGTTTTGCATTCTTGGTGGAAAACGCCATAGAGGCCAGTAAACCTAATGAATGCATCAAGATCTTTGCCATGAAGGCTTACTAGGAGTACAATGATGTTGTCACTTAGTGGATATGGAACTTTGCATACCTAGCATTTTGTAGAATTTCATGCATTTTGTAGCATGTATTGTAGCTACATTTTGTACCAATCAATATTCAAAATGTTCCCAATATTCCTAGATCTTTCTCTTACCTTTATACAAGTTGCACCATTAATTTCCCAATGATCCTTGTAAAAACGGCGTTGGCCCTTACTCAATGTCAAAAAAATCAGTAGAAATGAATGAATTCTGACAACCGCCTCAACATATCAATGTTCTCATTTTGCTTTTGTGTTACATGAAATTAAATGGATATCAAAGTCGAATTCTTGAAGATGATGTATTCAACAGAATATACATGGATTGGAAATATCTTGTAAAACCTATTCCCCCTCATCTTCCCACATCTTTGATGACGATTCTTCAAAACGTTTTCTTACAATTATCCACACACTTGAATTTAACATGCTCTTTCTTTTACATCACATGAATGAAGGTTCAAGCTAAGCTTATATGAATAGGCTATCATACATTATGTAACGAAGAAAATTTATAGACAAGTGTGCAATGGATTTCAATCAGTTCTCAATAATAGTGGAGGAAATTTTGAAACCATGTGAAGTTGGAAAGTTATTTATCATCTATTTTCACTATTCTTGTAATCAATGATTGATGATGTTCATATTTCTTATGTCTCTTAGGAAACACTCTCAAAACCTGAACAAGGATGACCGTTAGGTTTGGTGTACTCACCAATTGAAATGGGTAAGCTTTAAACATTCTAATTCATCATATGAGTCTCAGAAGAACCCAATGCCTTGCTTGAGCGTACTTAGGTGAGAACCGCATTGCACAACCTCTCATGTATCACTATATGACTTATTGGTGAGTGTTTTTGTGTGTGTGTGTGTGTGTGTGTGTGTGTGTGTGTGTGTGTGTGTGTGTCTGAGTGTTTGTGTGTGTCTCTGTGTGTGTGTGTGTGTGTGTATGGGTGTATGTGAGAATGTGTGTATGTGTGTGTTGTGTGTATGTGTATTTTTTTGTGTAAAATATAACACCTTGACTCAAATTAAATGCCTCATTTTTTCATAACATTTCCCCATGCAGTTTTGTAATCTTAAGGTTGTGAGTAGGATTGAATAACAACACTTGTGCATGTTTTTTTCATGAGATCTTTTTCATATCCTTCTGATTGATAATGAGTTTCAAGTGTTCAGATTAAATTCTTAATTTCACTTGACATTTAAATGGTTTTGACGTTTTCTATCGTGATAGGACACAAAAAATCATGAATAACACTGCTAATTACTTGTAAACGTTTTGACTTTCAAACCTTTTCACTTTTGAAGGTAAACGTAGACTAACATTTTATGTCAAATGCCTTCATACATTAAACTAACTACTGAAAAGAGCATCTCACAAACTCCCACATGGATACTACGAATTTGTCAAAATAGTTTACAATGTGATTGTTAACAAAATAAACCAATGAAAATGTGTATTGTGATTCTTCCCTTTTTCCTCAATGAACATCACCACAACATCTTTGTGTTGTGGTGTTGAGGTTATGCAAATTGTTTTCATTTGATTGTTCATTTTGATTATGGACGAACCAAAATTTGACAAAACATTAGAATGGACGAATGGATATGTTGTTTTTCAAGACATATCTTTTGTAAGAAACATGATGCCGAAAACACAAATCACGGCTTGAGCCTTCATGAAATATACTATATGAAAGAGGAATTAAACTCAAGAATGGGATTAATCCATAAAGGATTGAGGAGGTTATGCTAGGGACATGTTCAAATAGGCGTCGGGAAAATTGGTGACAAGATTCATCCCCAAGGACAAAGGCTCTATATTTGCAAGACCTAACAAGGCCCAAGCACACCTTAGGGCCTAGTTAGTCATGAATGAAGGATCCATAAAGGCAAAAACTGCTTCAAAATGGCACCGCATTCCATTATTGCCAGAAAGGGCACTTCAAGCACCCGTATCCTCATCTAATGGTGCTACCAGAAGCAGGTTGCCATGGTTCAAGGATACAGCAACATCTTGATTGTTACTTCACAGAATGATGTTATCATCGGTGCTTCAAAAATGTTCAAATATGAGCTACATGATAGCTAGGCATAATTCTCATTCCATTTCTCAATAGAGCCGCACATTCCTTGGTGACCACAATTCACCTAGGATGTGTGATCATGTACATAGTGTCTTTTATGTTAACACTTTAAGAAGAAGTAAAGCTACTCCCACTGTGCCACAGGTGTCCTTTTTCTTCTCTAAGACAATCCTATGCTTCTAAAACCCTAGCAAGGTGGGTAACGACCCTACCTTGGTTGTCGTTGCAACCGGTTGGAGCTTATACCTTCAAGCTGAGGTTAGCATATCGTGCCTTGGACACATTTCGTATTAGAGCCACCCTTCATTGAGGGTCATAATCATCTATGTGGAAACCTCTCTTGATTAGCCTAAAACAGCATGCATCGTGCTTCTTTGGTGGATGAGTGTGCAAGGTCAACCATGCACACCGATGACAAGTCCGTAACAACTTAAGCCATTCAAATACAAGTTCTAGACGTAGTGCTGACTTCATTGAGCACGTCATCATTGGTCGTGGAATTTGATGGGCAAGGTGAAGTACCAATAGCTATGACATAATAGTAGTTGCTTGCCGACATGCATACAATGATGGATTATAGAATACACAAAACGCATACCTCTATCAAGATATCGCCACGATTCCAATAAAAACTTAATCGATAGTTGCCATCACATAACAAATTATGGTGTGGGTCTCAATCCCACTTGAACCACACCTGTTCAACATGTGCCTGCTCCACATGCTTAGGTTATTTTATATGAACTCTAGTTTACCGCCATTGGCATGCATCTCTTCAAGCACATGGCACGCTGTGATAATGCCATGACTCCGTTGAGTGAGGAATCGTTGCATTAATGGGCCAATGTGATGTGGTCCAATCCACACAGCAATGGAGCAACAATGGTCACCAGCATTTGAATCGCGACAGGCTTCTCAACCCCATGGGTTCCAACCTAAAACAATGGCGACTCTTCCCTAAACTGAATGTCCACATGGACAAGGCTCATGGAGTCGTTCATAGAGTGCTTCACCATGAGTGACGTGAAAAACATTGCACATGCCAAGTAACGTTCACTACACCAAGTTGCCAGCATTGGCAACTAGAGCAACGCATTTGGTGAAATCATTGTTAAACATAACTTTGATTTCTATAAATTCTGCTTCCACTGTACTAACTGCCTTAAGAGCGATGCTCACACTGTGACAATGATGCATGACCGCAATGATGACATGTCTAGACTGATCATAGCAGTTTAACACTGTGTCTCAAACGCGCAATACGCTTATGCCCATAGCCACAAATCGTTTACAGGTGGTTATGGCAAGCACGTTAAGAACAACAAAATGCTAATAAGGAGCATTTCAAAAAAGCAAGTGCTACAACTTTGGCAAGCATTAACACATTTTGCATGATTGTTGGAGTGTAAAAAATGGCGACGACCATTTTTAGTGGCAAGGTAATGGATAGCAAGCCAAAAAGCCAGTAGAGAAGGCAAGAAGGGAGTCAAGAACTAAGGAGAGCTACACATAGATGGCCTTATTTTTGGCTCCTCTCAGCTCAAACGGCCACTTGATCTCTCAACAAAATGCCTTGGGGAAATTATGTAGGTATCGAGAGTCAAGGCATGGAATGCAAGGTATAAGGTAAAGAAGCGTGCATTTTTCTTAGAGGTGTGAGTAAAAGGCATCAAGGAGAAGGTGAGAAGCCTTATAATTTAATCATGGCTTCAAGCATCTTTAGATTCATAGTATAACCAATGATTTGGAATCTACCAAAGAAACAATGCAAGATCAACCCAAGATTGGCGTTGTTCCATCAAGAGTTCAGGAATTATGCACGAACTAAAGTTTTGTTTTTGTCCAGGGAAACACTGGTGCATAACATTCATCCTCAAGGAATAAGGGTTGACCCTCATTAGATGCAACAAGGCCATGGCGCACATTGTGTACCAATTAGTTGATGAATCAAGGTTTATTGAGAGCTAAGGGCACTTCGGAATGGTGCCTTTGAATGTGTTATTACCGGAAAGGGTGATTTTGAGGAACCTTAATCTTTGCAAATGGTCGTGCTATGAGAAAATTGCCTTGGTTCATGAAAATGACCATATCTCGAGTGTTCCTTCATAGAATTATGGGATTCTTAGTGCCTTGGAAAGTTGAGACAATTCTGTGAAGATAAGGTAGTTTTGCTTGTCAAAAGCCCATATGGAACCACACCTGACTCGGCAACCTCAGGTCACCTAGCACGTGTCATCATGTACATATTGTCAAATATTTTGACACCTAAATAATAAGTAAAATTTTCTCTCACTTTGCCGCACATGGTCCTGTTCTCGCTAAAGGTAATCCTATGCTTCTACAACATTGAGATAATTTTCACTGGCCTCCACTTGGTGGCCATTGCCATTGGTTGGCGCTACCACACTCTAGTGAAGGCTAGCACATCGTGCCCGGTTTAAACATTTTTTGAGAATACATGTAAAGAAGACTGGACTCGTTTTTTGCTTTAGACTGATCTTAATGAAGAAACCAACAAGTGAAAAGGCCCGTGTGACCACATGAAGAAATTACATTGGAATGGTATAAGATATCAATTGTTTTATGAGTGATGCATAATGTGAGGTTTATGAATCTAGATTTGCATTGTTTGTATTTTTAGTATAAGTAATTAAATCTCAATAGAGTAATTACTCCATGATTTTGACTTTTCATAAGGATTAATCCACCATCAATGTCTATAATGTATTGAAAAAACTTCTTTTCAAGTCGATCCTTACCTGAGTAACAAATAGACTCAATGATGAGATCTGTAAGAAATTAATGAAGCAAACCATTTTTCATTAACAATGAAATCGCGGTTTTTCAACATCTTACACCAAGAGTGCATTGTGAAGTAGTAGAGTAATGTTTTATACATGTTCAGTTTTAAGAACATATGGCGCAACATCTTTACAAGTCAACCATATCCTATCCATGTTCTTTTTTTTTGTTCCAATTGTGTGTCTAATGTTGGTTAATCTAACTATAAGGAAACTGTTTTCCTTTTGTTTTTCACATTTACCTTGAAATGATAATAGATATATCCATTAAAATTTATGCAATACCTTAAACTTACAACAGTTATGATTTCCACATTACAATTGTAACAACTACGTAGCTAAGAGATCTTTCATTATGTGGAGTGATAACAAGATTGTGTACACCATAATTACATTATACAATAGAGCATTTAGATAAATCCATTAAAAGAATATGTTAAAACATATGCAAGTAGTTGTTTTAACAATTGTTTTCAAAATTATTCTTATCACGTTTTTCAAAGTAGGCTGATCCCGGTATCCAATGATGTTTACATGGAACATTATACATTGCTTGTCTATTGGTCGAGATTTTCCCTCGATGCCCGTGGAATGTTTTAAAACATCATAGCAGTCATTTTGAATGTGAAAACCATCAGTGTATGACGTGGATTGAAAATGGTGTGAATTAAATTCAAAACTCTTATTACGTATTGAATGTCTTGAAAAAATACATGGAGATTTATCGAACTAAATTCTACATAAGGTGATACATTGTGCATTCGTATAATGATTAAGAGCCCTTTTTTATGAAGAAAATTGATAGATATTAATGTGAATTTATGTAGTTGATAATGTAACAGCTCTGGTTTGTTTTTGTTGAAATAGGACAGGTTGAGGGGGAGGGAGAGAGGATGGAGGTGAGTGGAGGAGGCGAGAGGCGGTTGGAGCCGGGAGTTAGCCGCGGGCCTAACTATCCCTCTCGAGAGCTGTGAGGGGGAGAAGCTCTCGAGAGCTTGTGAGGGGGGAACGCTCTCGAGGCTTGTGAGGGGGGGGGGGTTCGAGTGGTTCAACACTTAGTGCGAGAGAGGATCGAGACGAGAATCGTATAGGTTTGTGGAAAAGAATAATCGTGACGGGGGAGCGAGAGTGACCCCTATCGGGTCGCCCTCGCTCCCCAGACTTCGGTTCGCCCTAAAGTGTGGCGAACCACATAAGGGGTGCATAGGGTCTCTACGCGCACAATGTCTTGTGCGACCCAGACGGGGTGACGTAGCGAGGCCTACGTCTCGTAAGAAGTCAGCACAAACAAAGAAATGAGACTAAACTAGGCTAGCTAACGCAAGTACACACAGAAATGTTTGCTACTTTAACATGACAGCATAAGCAAGGGTGCATGTCCCAAGCGAAGAGCTTGAACATCACACCACAAGCCCGAATAGCGCAGAGCGACATGGAGAAAGATGGTAGGCACAAGGCGCCAACGGACGGAGCATGCCAGGCGGCACCATCGCGGAAGTGCGCGGCCAAAAGAAGCATAAGGGAGGAACGCGGCCAGGGTGACTCCGCGAGGAGAGCCCGGCGAGACGCACCCTGTTAACGTCATCCCACCAGCAGGACCACACCAGGAGCACCCCAGCAGAAGCGTGCCATCGAGGCTCCCACCAGCAGCCCCCAGCCAGAAGCACCCGACCAGGAGCCCCCGGTCGCCACACCCCAGCCAGGAGCGCCCGGCGGCGACGAGCGGTAGTCCCGACGCACGCAGCGAGGATGGGGAGAATCAGGGACCTCTGGTGGCGGCCCTCCTCGGCGACGCGCGCCCCCAAGACGAGGCACCACAGCGAGAGCATCAGGGACCTGCACGTGACCGAGCAGGAGTACAGGACAGACGAGGGCAAGGAGGGAGAGGGAAAAAACGGGGGGGGGGGGGNAGGACCACACCAGGAGCACCCCAGCAGAAGCGCGCCATCGAGGCTCCCACCAGCAGCCCCCAGCCAGAAGCACCCGACCAGGAGCCCCCGGTCGCCACACCCCAGCCAGGAGCGCCCGGCGGCGACGAGCGGTAGTCCCGACGCACGCAGCGAGGATGGGGAGAATTAGGGACCTCTGGTGGCAACCCTCCTTGGTGACGCGCGCCCCAAAGACAAGGCACCACAGCAAGAGCATCAGGGACCTGCACGTGACCAATCAGGAGTACAGGACAGACGAGGGCAAGGAGGGAGAGGGAAAAAACAGGGGGGGGGGACGACAAGGGGCATGGGCAGGAACCGAGGAGCGAGACGAGCCGGCGGCGAGGGGCAGTGGCGATGAGGGAGGACAGAAGACACAGCCTGCACGCAACGAAGGGAGAGGGGGGTAGGAGAACAACAGGTAGACAGTCATCGAGCAAATGACCGGAGAACCCTCGCAAGCAGCAGGGGATGGGGGAGGAAGAGGAGGGAGGAGAGTCAGTCAGCCGGGAGCAGGGTGCAAAGACCGACTGCGGCGATGCTGGAGGCAAAGGCGGGCTGGTGAAGGGCCTTAGTGAGGAAGTCAGGAAGTTCAAACTCCGCAGATATGAACCGCAGGCACACACCGCCAGCAGCAACAACGTCGCGGACGTAGTGGTGCTCGACATTGATGTGCTTTGTGCGACGATGAAGTGCACCTGCATTCCTGGAGATTGCCAGACTGCTCTCACTGTCAGTGTATAGGGGCACGGGTGGCGTGGGGAGATGGAACTCTCCAAGAAGACAGCGGAGCCTCACAGCCTCAGCGGCTGCACTACCCAGGGCCATGTACTTGGCCTCGCCCGTTCTGCGAGCGACGCAACCTTGCTTGCCGCTGCGCCAGGAAATGGCGGCGGCACCAAGAGGGAAGACGAAGCCACTGCGGCTCCGAGCTTTCGCGTCACGGGCGCAATCGCTGTCAACATAGCCCTCAAGGAGTGACACACCCGAGACGGCCGGGAAGGCGAGGCCAGTTCGGGCAGAGCCAAGGACATATCGCAGGACATACGCAGCCGCACAGAGATGAGCCGTGCGAAGCTCTCGAGCGTACTGGGCGAGGACGTTCACCGCATAGGCGATGTCCAGACGAGTGGTGCCGGCGAGGTACGTGAGAGCCCTAACGATGGACTGAAAAGCAACGGCGGACTCGAGCTCGCCAGACGCCGTGTCGTGGGTGACCCGGAGGGCTAGCTGTGTACCTGGCGGCATGGGGGAGGAGGCCGCGGGGAGAGGCCGCGACAGGTCGACAATGGACGAGAAGCGGTCCACAAGAGTAAGGACATAGCATTCCCGGTGAAAAAGGAGACAACCAGGGAGACGCTCGAGTTGCATACCGAGAAACATGGTGGCGAGGCCGAGGTCCTTCATGCGGTACATCGAGGAGAGGAGGCTCTTAGCCTCGACGATCAAAGTGGAGGACGGTGAGGTGATGAGAAGGTCGTCGACGTACACCAAGATGAAGGCAGGCACCACAGAGGTGCCGCCAATAAAGAGGGAAGGACCAGACTGGCTGGGACGGAAGCCGCCATGGACATGGGTGGAGGTGAGCTCCTCGTTCCAACAACGAGGGGACTGGCGGAGGCCGTAGAGCGCCTGACGGAGGCGACACACCTTCGCGGAGCCGTCGGAAAAACCGGGAGGCTGCACCATGTGCAGCTCCTCATCGAGGCGGCCATGAAGAAAGGCATTGTTGACATCCATCTGGTGAAGCTCCCACAGGAAGGAGGCGGCCACACAGATGACGACGCGACTCGTGGTAAACCGACCGACCGGAGCGTAGGTCTTGCCAAAGTCAACACCAGGGACCTGAGAGTATCCCTTTGCGGTGAGACGAGCCTTGTAGCGATCGAGCGTACCGGTGGCGGTGAACTTCCGATGAAGAACCCATTTGGCCTTGATCGCCTTGCGACCGGGGGGAAGGTCAGCGAGCTCCAAGACGCCATGATCACAGAGCGCAGCTAACTCAGCCAGGCACGCTGCATGCCAGTCGGCGGCATCGGGACGGGATAGGGCCTCGGCAAGAGTGAGAGGGTCGGAGGCATCAGTGAGCGAGGGGGAGGAAGCCACAGGAGGGGCGGAGGTGACAACGAGGACGCGAGCGACAATCGCGGGGGCGCCGGCGAAGCGGTCGTCAGTGCAAACATCCACCGCACGGCGGAACTCAAGGTGAAAGAAGTGACGACCGTGAGCGTGACCGGGGTGAAAGGTGTATGGACACAGAGGGCGGGAGCCAGAGGCGGAAGACGGGGAGGAGACGGGGCACAAGTCCGGACCAAGGGGCAGGGCAGAAGGGGCAGGCAGTGATGC
>SZWC01000536.1:79200-112867 GCA_023375785.1 Penium margaritaceum
GCGGAAACACAAGCCGGGACGAGACCCAGCGGGGGAGGGGGGTCCTAGTGCGCCAGACTGGCGGGGCCACACGGCCGCAATAGGCCAACAGCCCCGGGCTCAGTGAGCCGAGCAGAAACGACGGAAACAAAAGGAACGGGGGGGGGAGGGGGGGGGCAATACCCCAGAGTTCAGAGTTCAGGGGCAAACGGCCCAGAGTCCCTAGGCTAGACTAGATCTAGCTACAACTACAGCTAGAGTCCGGGAACAGCAGCCACAGCTACAGCTAGAGTCAGCGAAGGCGGAGCCACGGGGTCAGGGACAGCAGACGGAGATCCAGAAGCAGGCGGCCGAGCCAAGGCAAGTCCGAAGGTCCGAACGGGAGCAGGAAAGGGTAGAACCAAAGCGAGAGAAAAAAAACGAACCTGCACAAAGGCAAACGAACAGGGTTTAGACAAGGAAAACAACAAGTAGGCGAAAATGAAGAACATGCAAGAGACAACGAGAGAGAAATACCGTGGGTGGGAGGGGGGTCGGAACGGGGAGGAAAGCGGGGAAAGCGAGGAAAGAGCAAGGGTGGGAGGGGGGTCGGAACAACAAGGCCTCGAAGGGGGCGGACCTGGGAGGGAGGCTGCCGATGACGGCAGGTCAGTGGCAACGGCCACGAGGGAGAGGAGAGAGACGGCGGGGACGGTGATAGCGGAGAGACGTGCCAGCGGAGTCCGTCGACACGGTCGGAAGTGAGGGGAAGCGGAAGCGGAGTGACGGTGGCCACAGGCCCGTTCAATGGCTTGATGCCATGTTGAAATAGGACGGGTTAAGGGGGAGGGAGAGAGGATGGAGGTGAGTGGAGGAGGCGGGAGGCGGTTGGAGCCGGGAGTTAGCCGCGGGGCTAACTATCCCTCTCGAGAGCTGTGAGGGGGAGAAGCTCTCGAGAGCTTGTGAGGGGGGATCGCTCTCGAGGCTTGTGAGGGGAGGGGGTTCGAGGGGTTCAACACTTGATGCGAGAGAGGATCGAGACGAGAATCGTGTAGGTTTGTGGAAAAGAATAATCGTGACGGGGGAGCGAGAGTGACCCCTATCGGGTCGCCCTCGCTCCCCAGACTGCGGTTTGCCCTAAAGTGTGGCGAACCACATAAGGGGTGCATAGGGTCTCTACGCGCACAATGTCTCGTGCGACCCAGACGGGGTGACGCAGCGAGGCCTACGTCTTGTAAGAAGTCAGCACAAACAAAGAAATGAGACTAAACTAGGCTAGCTAATGCAAGTAGACACGAAATGTTTGCTACTTTAACAGTTTTGCGACTAACTTTGGAATCCTAACTTAGGCCAAGGAAGCTGAGTTTCTGGTCGCCTGGCCCATTTTTGCTGACATATTAAGGCCAGATGCTAACATGAGAACCTAAGTTCCCTATCATTAAGCATGGCTAAGAAAGGTGGAAACTGTACCCTAACGACCAACTTAAGAGAAGTGAGGCAAAGGATCTTTTGCTACAACACTCTGTTTCCTTGAACGAACATAAACCATATTTCATTTGCTAAGGAAAATCCTAGATCTAGCCTGTACATTATGTTACGGCTGCGAACACTCCTGTAGACTTGCCCCAAATCCTTGAAACATACCGTTATGATTTGTGGACCATGCTTAATCCCACAAAATTTCCATTCATATCATTCTTCTTCTTTTGCTTTTAACCATCCCACTCTAGCTCATGAAGGTTTTCTCGTCACGTACTAGAGCTTGAAAATCATGCCAAATAATCATGCATAAGAGCATTGTGAGCTGGTGTCATTGGCAAGACTACTAATCATGTTCACATACAATCAACCAAAAAAATGGGTGGTTTTCAAGTTTATTATTATCTGCGCACAACCTTCCATGTTGATTGCACATTCCAATGGCTCTTACCAAGATGATACATGTAGAATTGTTCTACATTCATCACAAGTGTTCTTGATTCCTAACCATAGACTCCTCACACGTGTGTAAAGGTTCCATTGATCATTCCTTTTGGGACGTACATTGTCAACAGTATGTTCCTAGTTCGAAAATGGTATGTAAGAATAATTCTCCCTTATCCCATGCGATACATGTTCAATTAACTCTTGCGGTGCCGCCTACTTCCCCTTTGCATGGAGCGCAGCTACCACCATTACATCGGGTGCTCTTGCAAGAACTCTAGTGGTCCACAAAACACTTCCCATGTTAATTAGACATGATCTTTTCTAAGGGGCTATAAATGAGGTGGTATGCCCCCCCAACATTTTTCATATGTGCAATCCAAGGTCCTCACATCAATCCTCTTGCTTTGTAGCTACGTGGTCATGACTATGCCTAGGTTCACTTGACCTCTTTCTTTAGCTGTGGGTTGATAAGCTAAACTTAACAAAGCTTTGGTGACCCCATGCAACTCGCATGGTAGACTTTTCTTCAGGTTGAGAGACATCGACTTCCCAAGATGTGGTTGATGAGCACACTTTCATTTTATACAGATATAGCACTCATGTTTGAAGTAGGCAATATTAGTTGTCTGACATGCACATTTCTTCACAAAGTCAAGAATTGGAAAGGATAATTCTACGACCTATATGATTTTTTTGGAACAATCATTCTCTCATTTTTGTATGAAATTGGTACCATAAGCTACCTCCAACCTCCCACTCAAAACAACACCACTTTTGAATCAATGTTAGAAGAGATAACCAATGTCAATGACCATGGATTAAATCCATGAATGCAGTGTTCATTGTAAAACATTCACCAAATGGGTGTAGCCTGATCACAATAATTGCAGTTCAAACAATAATGACATATTTACGGTATATAATCCATATGATTGTGATTGACCATTTTCAAATCACATAAACTAATCATAGATCAACTTGCTCCTAAATCGTTATGCAAGTATGTAATCGCGTCCAAGGGTTTTATGTTAGACCACGTTAATGGATTGTTTTTCGCAAAGTTAAAACAATCCGTGTTGCTTCAATGTGATCCATTGTGTACATTTGGTACTTCAACTGAATAGGTTATTTTTCCTATTCCTAATCCTAGACACTTGTGGAGCCTATCACCCTCATCAAGGACATTTGACAAACACGTAAAATCCTTCTTATTTCTACAACACCATTCAAAAGCATATTGTACTTACATTGGATGATGAAAATCCTTCAAACCATCCGCAAAACCAAGGGACTTGAGTATCTTTAACATGACCTTCAGGGGAAGTGCAGTAGTGAAGCATGGATTGACTACACCGTAGTAGTAATGACCTCTCTTTATGATTGGTATTCTTTAAAAATCAGATTTTGAGTTTATTCTTCACATTGATAATACATATTTGCTCCTATACCATATCTTTGGCATGATCAAAATCTATTTGCATGATATTTGAAGAGCATGACGTACAACACTCGTGTACCATGTTCCAATTTCATTGAGGCATCTTAAAATGTCAAAAGCATTTCATAAGAAACATGGTTTCTTAATGCACATCTTGAAAATTCCCTTCATATCGACATTTGGTTATGACACACGGGTTGTTACATTGTCTCAATCTTCATCATGATCCCTTATGCAGTCGGTCGTACCACCAAGGTGTGGATTCATACACACCATTGGTATAAAGCTATTGGCTTGTGTGTGACTTTCATGGTTATCAGCTTTAAGCTTTCAACTATGTGAAAATCTATGAGGTTGTCATAGTATTCTATGAATCCATTAGTCAAAAAGGAGCCTCGCTCATTTCATACGTGATGGAATGTTCGCAAAACTGCGGGTGATCTTATGTTACCGACATTGGTTCCCGCACTTTTATATATCCATGTACATGATATGTTCAATCATCAAGTAATTATAGACTAGAGAGTTTTACTTTGAATATGTTCACATTTTACATGTAATCAGTTTAAGCACACACCATACAGTGACTATTGTAGTCTTCAACCACTAGAATGCTATGTCTTAAGCTGTTGAGGACCCATAGAAGAGTATGTGTCCCTCTATGGCTTATTTTGATACCCGCACTCTTAAGTATTCTTGTCTTTTGAACAGGTTCATGGGTACACTCATATACCTTTTAATCGTCGGTACCACTCAGGTACCCAAATATGTGTCCATCACTTATTGAGTGAAATCGTGTAAATGGTTCCACAAGTGAGCATTTATTTGAATGTATCATCCTTAGCACATTCAATCACAACCAATTTTTTGCATTTGCAATGATTAATTATGCAAAAAACTTTCATAAAGCAATGATGCACCTAGTAAAAACTGTGAATAGGTTTTGTGATGGCAATCTTCGAGGATTGATGTCGGCATCTTGAAAAACCAAGTCCGTTTTATCGCTCATAACAGAGTCATTACATGACATTAGTCATAACATGGTCGCATTTGCCTTTGCAATGGTTAGTCTAATGGGACAAGAGATTGATGTAGAACACATCCTACACCCACCAAACCACCAGTTTATTGGAATGGTGACCCCATTGTTATCTTAAACAACAAATCATATTGTCACCTTATCAACATGCCATCAGACCATTCATTTTATTTTTCTAGCCATTTTATGTCGTAATTGACGCACCCACATTTTTAAAAAAAGGTTTTTGTGCATGTGGTGCACGTTTTCTTTGCGTGCCTTACACCTGGTTTCACCTGGCTCAAGTACAGTTGCATGAATTCCATACCATGATCCATTGAAAGTCGGTTTTCTCTAGCACCTCTTCTGGTCATGCAAGCCATTCATGTTTTGGAATTGCCTCTCAATCAATTTTTTTTGTAGCACGTTCCATCAATGGATCCAAAGGAGTAGATCCACCTCCAACATGGTCCAAATTTAAGGAAATAATCCTTGTCACACATGTGATTTGTCCATATAATTTTGGTCTGTACTTTTACTGGAACTATCTTTCCATAATCGTATGAACAGGTCAACGTTTTTAACTCTCAATGGTTGTCATTGCTGATGATGGCCGATGTTTTTTTATGGTTATGTCGTTAGGGTATACAAATGATTACCAAATTTGTTTGTGATTCCTTCTAATCATGCATGTTGGTTCTCCATTTGAAGAGTTTTAGAGTATGGCCATCTTCAACTTTGCGGAGATGCCTTACAAACGTCAAATGACATTTCTTTTGCACTTTGAATGACGTGCTTGATGCTTTTGCCCATAGATAAAACACGCTTAAAGGTTGCACATTTTCTGTTTTTGGTCTATCACAATCTAGCATGACCAGGCAACCACATGGCTAGCTCAAACCAGCCCTTGCTTGTTGATGAAATGGGGTATAATCAACACCCATGTTATGGTCGAAATAAAAATCTTATCACATGTGTTGTACCACTAGATTTAGCATATTTATTCCTTTCAAAAATCATGACCATCATGCTTTGGACAATTAAATTTGCGGTGCATTTTGCACCCATGAAAAAAGAGATTTTATCAATTGTATTATACCAATGATGTTCGGACTCGTCATCTTTTCAACCGTAACACTCATCGACCACACATTCAACATCTCGGTTATCGTGTCGTCCTCACTCACATGAATGGTAAGATTGCATTTCCATGTTGGTCATTTTCCATGGGCAACTTGCACTTGTCAATCAACTCTTGTGTGGGGGCTTCCACCATTGTGTCCATGATGAGTTCATTCGGTACCCACATTCTTGTTTTGTGGAAATCCACTCACAAATGACTTACCAAGCGCCCTTGGTTCAGTTGTCAATCACATTAAAACAAAACACTATTTATTTTACCATACCTGCATAAACCATGAGCACTTGGTTCCGGAATAACATCTCATGCTTTTGGCATCCATGATTTGTGCTCAACAGGCACTTTTTCACAAGTGTGCTTGAGACCAATAAGAACTTAATCACCAGTTTATGTGTTAATGCTAGTACTAAAATTAACGCTCACATCAATGATGCTATTCATGCTTGTCTAACCATTGAGTTACCACATGTTTTCTTGCACTCCACATGCTTTGCATTATTGCAATAAGTGGATGACTTGTTGAGTGGTTACACCACGTTTGGTGCTTTACATGTTTTTTACTAGGAATTTATGTCTACCCACATCATTGTTGTGGTATTATTAACATGGTGCATGTTGAGTTGTTTTGTGCAAACTGAATTGTTAAGTACATGTATATCCCGCATGTTGTTGCTTTTGACCACCACCCCTTCAAAGTGTCTTTTAACATAATTCACCTTAAATTTTGAGGTTAATCTAGGATTGTTTGGGGAATTATCATTACTTGACTTCTTGTATTCAATTCATATGAAGTGAATTTCTTTCAAAAAATGGATAACTTTAATTTTTCCTCCCTTTTGTTTTCTAGAACGGAAACAACAAAAAAACCAGGTCTACTTCTTTTAATGAGAAGTCAACTAAACTATTTAAATTTTGCATCAAAACACATGGTCAACTTTTCACATACCCAGGTTTGACCACAAAAATGTTTACCGTTTCAAAATTCTTTTTAAAAGCGTTTCGCACAGAATTACTCAACTACATGAAAGATGAATCAAACTATTCCTCGGTCACCCAATGGGGTGTTTGAAAGATAATAATTCTTCCTGGTTTCCATGAACAAGAATGTACGTTAAAACAATATTTGATAAATCCTAAAGCATTGCATAGCAAAGACCAAGTTTGTTGTTGCTTTTGGCAATGGTGAAAACCAGGCTTACATGCTAATTCTATCTTTGTTGTGGGCCACCCATTATGTCTTTGTTGCTGCCGATTAGGCCTAGGAAGATGGGAGAAATGAAAATGGATGATTTGTCAAATTTTAGCTCGCAACCCTACGACCAGGAAAGTAACATATACCATATATGCAGCCCACACACGTGTACTCATTTCCACAAACAATCCATGTTGAATCGATTGGTCTACCAGGCCCTCACCTTTGCCGAACGCAAGTTTAAGAGGGAAATTCTTAGTCTCCTCTCTGTATCTTGGCTGCCAGCTTGGAGGTGGGTGCTCCCGTTAGAGACTTAATGGCATTGTCAACGTTGTGGGTGAATTGGGGTGAGATTGGGGATTCTCGCATCAATTTTCCCTTTGCACCATTTGTCGAATGGATTGGTTGGACTATCCCACCATTAATTACTCGTGGTGCCCTCCATGCCATGTATGGGAGGGGGTTTTCTCCCCTTATTATCCCCCCTTGGCATCGTCGGCACCATGGAAGAGATGAAGGGGAAGAGGGACTCCTATCCCTCAACCATTATAATGGAGAGGGATGGATTCCATCGCTCTTCTCCCTTATGACGTCATCGAAGTTATTGGAGGGGAAGAGAGGGATTCATTGCCCTCTCTTCCACCTTCGACACTTTCAACATTGTGAGGAACGAAGGGAGGGGGGGGTCCGTCCCCCTCCTCCCCTTTGGGCCCATTTAGGTAGTGGAGGAAGTGAGAGAGGCTCCCATCCCTCTCCTCCTTAGGTCATCTTAACGCGTGAGATAGAAGGGGGAGAGGAAGAATGCCCCATCTCCTCCCCTTAGGGTATTTTGTACAGGTTAGAAGGGGAGGAGAGGGAGAATGACCCGTTTCCTCTTTGTACGGTCATTGACACTCATGAGAAGTGGAAGAGGGAGAATTCCTCCTCTATTCCCCCTTGGGCTGTCGGCAAACATCAAAAGGCGGGAGGACGGTGAACATCTCATCTCCTTTCCCTTGGGCCGGCAGCACGCATGAGAAAGGGGTGAGGGGGAGAATGCCCCCTCTTCCCTTCTAGGGCTATCCACCCATGGTAAGGGGGAGGAGAAGAACCATTCCCAACCATTTACTTTATTGAAGTGTTTGGGTTCGATTTGTTAGGCTCGAACTGTTATGCTTTGAGGTGCGAACACGCTCGTATGGGTAGGTGTTTTGCAACTTGTCCACATTAAGCTCTTGGCTTGTCCTCACTACTATTCAGGCGGCGTTTTGCCTTTCAATTCTTTGCCAATCAGGTGGTACACTGAATAACTGGTCCAAAAATATTGTTTTCTTGTTGTACACTATACCAACGACTAACGTTACTGGTTGATTTTGAGATCTAATGTCATTGTGTTCCCAACACCCATTATTCTATCGTGGAAGTTGTAGCTCAAATGCCCATGTAATAGCTCTTGGATGTTTTCCGTTTAACCATGGAACCAAATAGGTGGTCAATAGAATAGTTAGTCCAAGGAGGTCGAGAGACTAGCCGCCATAGACATTTTGGTATAAATGCGTAATAGTAGTAGGTCTCCCAAAAATGGATATAGTTGTCATAAGGCATGTTTGGAAACATACAACCTCAAACCGTATCATTCCATGTGGCACAATCACTTTGCAACGTGATCCTAGTGACCAAATAGAGTGGAGGAGTGATGGAACAGATCTTCCATTATTGAACTCGCGTTGCCTTGCATCCACATGAACCATATTTCCCAGGTTTGGGTTGATCCAAACTCTAGCACGTAGATCATTTTACGTCCGCAAACACCCCATGAGACTAGCCTCGAGTCCCCAAAACACACCATGAATACTTGTGGACCATTTGTTCCTAAAAATGGACCCTAAACTAGATTAGGTATTTATGTTTGATTGAAGGAACCTTCACTTTATCGGTGATTTACTTTGGACAAGCACAATTTTGTAACCATACCATGTAGTTTTATCACTCTACCTAGCCACTTGGGTCAAGGATCAACACAAACTGGTTTGCATAAAGTTTTTAATGGTTTATTCTTGAGTTATAAAAAAACAGAAATAAATTCAAGATAAATTGGTTCATGGTATTGATTCTTATGCATCTAAATTTTGAGTGTAGTTTCCTTCTTAAACAAACGTTAATGCTACGTCAATATCTTTTGTTAAATGTGGCAAACTATGTAATAACATATTATGTGCTGGATTTTGGGATTCAAGTTTTGTCTATACATGTCTCATGTTACATGCTTGTCGTATCAAATGATTTTTAGATGTGTTTTCTTCACGGTTTGATCTCTCAAATGAAGATTGGAAAGCAACAATGTGCATTGATCATTCAAGTAGCGATGTGAGAAATTGGTTCAATAGGGTTAACTTGAATGTGAGTTTCAAAAAAACGTACATGGGGGATTGTGGGTAATGTTGATGGAGTAACTCTACAATGCATTCATAATGGATGTATTAATTTTTTATTAACGTTACACATGATTGACTTGAGGAGTATACAAATTCCTTTTTTCAATTCCTTCTTAATTCAAGGATATCAATTGATCAAGATATTTCAAGGATTGATTCAATATCTAATTGTTTCCTTTTGTAGTCTTTTGACACTTGGTTTTCCTATTGAAGCTATGTACTGCGCAAATTAAGCCTATTACATGCAAAAATGTGGCGAAATTCCAATTTCTGTTTTTTTTTACCTTGTGAGGGCTTGCATCTGGCTTCCATTTAACTATGGCTGGTCAGGTGAACGGTGCTGGAAGCCCAGAGGACGACCAAATGGCCATCTGGGTTAGTGAGATAGGTAGCACACTTCTGGGCTGTTTCACAAGCTTACATAGCTGACGTTTGGGATTCGAGTAGAAAGTGCACAAAAGCTTGACAATATGTCGGGGAGTTTGGTACGTGGAATTGAACGGTCAAAATATTCACCGTCATGCTGATGGCTTTCGTACGATTTTCCTTTCTTGGGGGAGTTCCTGGACACGCGCTGACACGAAGCGCAGTGACTTTGGTTTGAGAACGCGTCACAAGGCCGCTGCACCGAACGCCCTTGCCTTGCTGTCGGGAAGAACTTTCGTGCGAGCTTTCGTTGAGAGCTAAAAAGACACTGAAGTGGGAAGCGAAGAACGATGGCGATATATACGGTGCTCAGCAACATTATGAACGGAACGAAAACCGGTACTTCACGAAAGGACCTGTACGGACGAAGCCAGCGACGTGCTTTCGTAGCCGAGCTGTCGGCGGCGGCTGCCGGCAATATTCTGGCAGGCCTATTGCCCTTCAAGCAATGCAGATTCCGGGCAGCGCAGACACACATGCCCCTCGCTAACCAGACAAAGGGTGCGGCTGGTAAACGCTGGAGATCGTTGTTGGTGTCTAATTTTCGTGATGCAGTTGGATGTTGGAATGGTTTGTTGGAACATCGATGTTTGTAGGTGTTTCCACCGGTTTGGACGTTTTCAACGAATGTTAGTCGAATTTACATCATTTACTGATGCCCATGCGCAAAGGAATGGCTTTTGCGCTAGTTGGACATCCTTCGCTACCTCCTATGCTACAGGCGATATAACCCTGGTTTAAAGACCGCCAAACTGTAGCACATGGAGCATGCCCCCATGGATGGTAGTTCGTCTACGCAAAGCCGAACAACTCTTGGGCAATCGTGGCTCTGCCAGGCGACAACATTCGAGCGAACCAAGGCCTCTGGACTCCACCTGTCCATCCAAAAACGCAACTCCCCAAACACCCCCTTCCTCCCCTACATCACTTCAACGTAAGGGAGGAAGCCTTTTTGCCATCCCTCGTGCCATCTCCTGAACTCTCTGCTTCAAGTATTGGCCACGATGTGCTCAAGCGACCAAATCTAACTTAAGAATTTGTCACAAAAATAACTAAAACAAAACCATCCAGACCTCAACAACAGAATCCAACAAAATGATGGAGGAAGATGGTGCGCAGCTTCCGAATTCGTTAGAAATTGTTGTTGGCGTCGATTTCCAGCGTTTACTAGCCACGCCCAAAAACGCATTGGAGCATTTCATGCACCGTTAATATCAACATCTCGACATGGACTACGGCGATGGTGATACTCAACAACGATGCTCACATTCGAGCAATCAACTTATCGTCTGACAGGGTCCTGAAAACATCGCTTTCTCGCAAAGTGAACCGTTTAGACGCCACCTATAGAAAACTGCTAAGTAGGTAGCGTCAAAATGCAGTAGCTCTCTTGGTTTCAATCGCGAGTGCGTCGAAGAATGGCCCCATACTTTGCCGAGTCTCCTTCTTCTTACGGGTCTTACCCGAGTTGCGTCGTCATAGAACAAAACCGACATTTCGAAGATACACATTACTTTCGTGTTTACAGCTATGATTATTTTGACGATTCTATACGTTGTGTTTCCCACTTCATTTCGTGCTCTCTTTCTTTTTTTTTAGAGCCCATTTGAGTATATTTTATTCAACCAATAGGAAGTCGTCCATGGACGAAAGGTACGGTAAAAACCTCTCACCTAATATGGCGAGGTTTAACACATTTCCAAGTGGGCAAAATGTGGTATGGGGTTATAAGTTTGATTTTCCTTGTCTTGTTTGAGGTAATCAAAACAAGCCCCTAGTGGTTGGTTGTCCCTTTCCAACCTCCACATGGCTCTTACACTTGGCCATGCCAACTGGCATAGTCAAACCTTTTGTGTTAAATATTTTCAAAACGTAAAACATTTCATCTCTACATCATACTAGGAGGTAAAAACAGCCATCCGATCGAGTACCAATCACAAGTGATTGGTACCTCTCAATTGTTTCCGAAAACCACCTTCCCTTGTCTTGAGGTGTGTTTAAGGCCGATTCCATCAAGGAATGCTGCTTCCACAAAAGAATCCTTTGCTCTAGTGTCTCCAAGAATGCAACCCGATGCTCTATTGACACTACCCCGAAAGTGCATCGTCATGCCGGCACACGATTTGCGCATGAACAGACTCACTGGTGGTGTGGCATGTAAGTGGTCAATCCGATAGGCTTGGGAGCATCGACGGAACTCCACCATGTCGCCCACCTTCTCCCACATGTAATGCCCCCGAGTGAAACTTGCCCGCAACCTCTTGTTCTTGAACAGGGAGACATCAAGATCTTCGTGTATGAGGACAACTATCGTGATCGATGTGATTTTTTGTTTTTCATGTGCTTGTTGTGCTTCTTGGACAATTTCCTTGACATTCTCTCTTGTTTCTACAGCAAAGTAGTCACGATTATCAAGATTCTCCTTTGTGGCGTACATCAATGGACAGAAGCGGCCAAAGTAGAGAGAGTCAGATTGAATGAATGATGGGAATGTTGTTGAGAAGCATTAAGATGACAAGAATTCAAATTACTTCACATCATCATCCACAAACATGAAAAATATCTCATCTCCTTAACCACTTGATCCCCCAGGCAGTTGTCCACTTTCTACTGCTGGGGTTGGTGAAAATCCTACTAGTACCCACACCGATATGCACCGGGTTGGTCATAGCCATCCTGCTCATGTAGCACGCAAGGGCGTCCACGACCACGCTGCCTTCCACGGACTCAAATCCTCTGATAGCTCCAAGTAATGGCTGCTGTTGCCATCCAGGCATGCTCCGTGGGCCAACATGACCAAGCCGCGGTCTAACATTGTGGCCGCCTGCAGCGTCAGCAGCCATGCCACCTCCAACACCCTTGCCTGGGCAAGCACCACCAAGCTGGTGTCTTTATGCCCTCTGCCGGATGGGACCTCCAAAAGGTCTGCCATCTTGACTCGGGCAGAAGGCTTGCCCCTGTGGGGGACCTTGGTGCTGACGTTGTGGGCGCTTACGTGCAAAGTACCCTAGCTCATTACACGCCCCGCATGTGAAGGTCCCAGGCTGCGATGTTTTGTGCTCTTGAACACGTGGCTTTTTGGGGTGTCCAACGGCTCGTCATGCTAGTAGCTTACAGTCCCTCAACTGTGGCAGGTTGCACTACGGGGGTGGATGTAGTCGTCCGTGTTGGCTGCACGTTGGCGCAACGCATCTCAACTCGGACTTGCTCCTCGCGTTCAAACACGTGTTCAGCCGCCTCTCCTGCAGCGTACACCGTTGCAACTTCTTAGATCTGGGCCACCCCATGCTGGTTCCCTTTCAACACTTCCCTTATAGTGGCTTCCTCCTCAGCACAATGCAATGCCATAGCAAGCTCTCCATGAAGCTTCTTATTCTCTTCCGATAGCTTTTCATTGGTGACGTAGCCGTTGCTGACCTGTAACTATAATGTAGCCACAGTTTTCTTGTGACTATGCGCCATTGCTCCCATGATGCCGACAACGATGTTGTAGTATTCTAAACTGAGTCCTCTTTTCAATATTACAACATCTTCCTCGACTTTGTTCAGGCAAATGACCTTGAGAAAAGTACGGTGAATGCTTTTGGAGCCTACGAGACCAAGGCTGCATAGGGGTTCTTTATCATCTATGCGATTAGTGTTGGAGCTCTTGCGTTCACCTGTGGTAGTGCCCAATGGGCTGGGCACCTCAGAATCTTGCCTAGCAACTTCGACACGAAGGCACTGGTTGGAGGGTGGCTTGCCCTTGTTGCCATTGCCATCATCCTCGAAATGCACGCGGTGCCTCCCAACTGGTCGAAGGACGTGCGTGGGTCTGTCGCGGACGCCCGCATCGGCCTTTTGATCATCTTCCTCCAACGGAGGTTCCATGTCTTTGTCGTTTGATGTCCCAGCGACTTCAAGCTCGAGAGTGGTGTCGGCATTCTCCTCCTGTGGCATGCCGTTAGGCTCTTCATTCTTGGCCATCATCCCCTTTTCCAAGACATCCTCATAAGCTCTGTCCAGGAGGTTGACATTCTCAAAATTATGAACATTGTTGCCTTGAGTTGCGTCCAAAATAGGCTCATGAATCGCCTTAGTTGGTTCTGCCTTGACCTCCTTGGTGGGGCTCACAGCGCCTTCATTGGTGTCAAAGATCAAGAGCTCTTGATCATCTTGGACCATGCGTGTATACGGTGGACTACACAGAGGTCGTTTGTGAGAATCAAAGGCTTCCTCACAGCTCTGTCCCCCGTTCCCCAAGTCTTGGGGACGTCGTGGATTTCGAAGGGGAGCTTTGGTTCCCTCTCGTAGACCATGGCGAATCAAAACTTGTCGTTTGGTCCCACGCTTGGGTGCGCCCATCGAGGGCGGCCCATCAAGAAGGGTTGACAATCCGGTTGCCCTCGCCGCCATGGCAAAAGCAAGAGCTTCTGCCAAGAGAGTGTAACGCTGGTTGGGAGTCAAATGGTAGCTTTTTCTTTGTTGTTTTTCCCTTTAAGGTGGAGTATGCACTTGCAATTGCAATGCTACTTGCTTCAAACCTTTGCTCCCACTCTCTTCTTCAACCTTCAAGTCCTTGTGAGTGTGATTTAGTGAGTTGTTTCACCAGGAGGAGTCTAGCTCACTCACTTTGAACTCCGGACTAAATCAAGTGTGTACGTTAAAAGTGGAGATAAACTCACTCAACTTCAAAGGTACAACGCTAGCGTTGTCGCTAACACACCAACTCACTCAAATAAAGAGGAGATTTATCTCACTCTATTTAGGAGCTTCAAGGATGTTACAAAAGAAAATGACAGAACAAACTACACATAGAAATTACTATGCCATGGTTGGATGGCACAATCTGGCCTCTAACTAAAAAAAAAAATGAAGAGCTTGAAACTACGATCCAACAAAAAAACAGAGCTAGAATCAAAGTTGTATTGAGGTGACAACGGAATTTTTTGCCTAGGGCCAGCTCTTGCCTTGTTTGTGGCGGTCTTCCTCTGAGACGGCGAGCTCTAGCGCCCCAAGAAGGTGGCTACTTTCCCCCTCGTGCGCCCTGGACAGTTCTAGTGCCTTAGGGGGGCCTTGTTGTTGCTCTAGGGGGCCTTCTGGCATAACAGATGGCCTTGTTAGCGTAGTTTACTATCGTTCTTAATCCCAGGAGCCTGTTTTACACAAACGAGTCCACCACTGCAATTGCTGTGGTTGTGAGCGCTGACACTTGTGTAAAACGAGGCGAACTTGAAAGTCCTAGACTGGGCCACCTTAGCCGCTCAAGAGGTTATAATTGTCGCCTGAGAGGGACGACGTTCGTCCCATGAATGTAAAGGCTGTTTTTGCCGTCAGCGTAGGACTTCTGGCTCTGCATACTAGTGTAGAAATCTGCTAAGTAGGTAGCTTCAAAATGCAGAAGCTCTCAGTGTCTTGATCGAAAGTGGGTCAAGGAATGGCCCCGGGCCTGGCCGAGTCCGCATCTTCTTACGGGTTTTACCCGAGTCGCGTCGTCATAGAGCCAAACCGGCATTTCGAAGTTACGCATTACTTTCGTGTTTACTGTTATGATTATGTTGATGATTCTGTTCGTTTTGTTTCCTACTTCATTTCACACTCTCTTTCCTTTCGTCAATAGCCTGTTTGAGTACATTTTATTCAATAAATAGGAAGTCGCCGATGGACTAAGGGTACGGTAAAAACCTCTCACCTAATATGGCGATGATTCACACATTTCCAAGTGGGCAAAATGTGGTATGGGGGCATAAATTCGATTTTCCTTGTCTTGTTTGAGGTAATCAAAACGAGCCCGTAGTGGTTGGTTGTCCATTTCCAACCTCCACATGGCTCCTATAATTGACCATGCCAACTGTCATAGTCAAACTTTTCCGATGAAATATTTTCAAAACTTAAAATATTTCATCTATACACCATGCAAGAGGTAAAAAGCAGTCATCCGATCGAGATGGGACCAATAAAGGATCCGAGAAAAAACTTCAAACCAATATTTCATGAGTGTGAAAACAACTACTTTTTGTGTGTGTATTGTGTGCCACAGAAAAAGATTGTTCAAGGGTGATTTCAGTGATTCACAACATCAAAATTTATCAAAATTTGGCATTGTTTTAGCATCTTGATCATGTAATGGTATGATGAACGGAACGTCAATGGTGCACAGGTAGAATTTGTGAGGCACAACATGATTTAGAATTTGGGACCCTTGAGAATTTCACATCAGGGATAAGTGTACTTCAATGACAAGTGTTAAAATCATCAAACATCCATGTATACAAGTGTTGAGTTAGGATTAGCCGAGCTATATTTGTGGTCGTTGGGTTGAGTTTTGAGCAACTCATGTGGCATCGTGTCACAATAGATCGGATTCCATAAGTTTTGTGGAGAACTTGGGGGTCTTTGAGAAAGGACGGTGAAGATGTAAGATGCATCTATATGTATCAACATTTATCTTGGTGCATCGGGAAATCGACCGAAAGGTTGTGACACTTCCATCGTAGATTTGCGAGAGTGGTCGAAGCTGTTGGAAGGTTTGGGAAGATTCACTGGAGGTAAAGACTCTTGGCCAATTTTCCCTTGACCGTCGAAAGGAACATTGAGGCCTTGCAACATGGTGGACTATTTTTGTAATAGCACAAATGCCCACTTGAAATGATGAGGGACTCGTGTACATCTGGCATGTAACATTTCCTCCCTTTTAGACGCGACGTCTTGGCGCGTGTACAGATGTGGTCCGGTGACGACGGTAGTAGCCGTTGATCAGGTAATTGATGTCTCCGAGTTTATCGTAGGCTTACCAATTGTTACGCGCGGCATTGTAGCCATGCCAATTGACAGGATACTCCATAGTTTTGCCACATTGTTGATGGTTAAGGATGTCCTCGATGACGTGCTCTGTGTCCTCATCCACTTGAACAAGATGAGGAGGAAAGACATCCCTGCCTAGGAATTTCTCTCATGGATCTCCATACTACTTCAATCGGCTGATATGGAACATGGGATAAACTTGCATCGTGTTGGGGAATTTCAATCATGCAACCTTGGGGGTTTCCATGCACATAATCTCACATGGTCCCAACCCTCAAGGGTTGAGCTTTGAATAGTCAGCTCCGCAAAGTTTGATGTTGGCTGCACTAAGTAGGACTATGCTGCGAATGACAAAAAAGTCGTCGTTACGATGTTGGTCAACCTCTTACTTCATGGCTGCTTACGTCCTTGCGATGGTCTGTCTTGTTTCCTCCTACATGGTGGTGAAGTTGCGGCATTTGACATCAACGGCGGAAACTTTGCTTCGATTGTGTAATCCGGCCGGTGTGGCAAGGAGCTTGCCATACACCACATCAAACAGACGTTTTCCTAATGTGGTGGAAACTATCAAACTATATGTGATTTTGGTCATGAAGAATCCTTTTGCCCAATCCGTCACATGGATTTCACCTAGTGTTGAGCGTAGTTCTTCAAGCATTTTATTGGTGCGCACCGTTTGGCCATCCATTTGTAGATGAAACGTGGTTAAAAGTTGAATTCTTCTGACGCAGCGAATCATCAGTTCACCACAAAACACTTGGTGAATTGACCCTCTCTATTGCTTGTGATTGTTCTTGGTGTGCCGTGTAGTCGTACAATGTTGTGAAAAAAGCATTCACACTATCCCCTTGGCAATGATAGTTGTTGTCATTGGGATGAAATGTGACATTCTGGAAACCTCTCGACTACCACGAGGACTACATCACATCCCTTGGGGTGACTGACAATCCCGTGATGAAGTCCACGGAGATATCAGCCCACAGTTTCATCGGAGTAGGGAATGATTGCAGAAATCTGAGTGGCCACGTGCAATTGGATTTCCATCATTGACATGTGTCGCACAATTTGGAGAAGTTGGCCATGTCGGATTGCATCTTATCCCACCAATAGTTCTTTGCCAGTGTCTTTAGCAACTTGTCCTTTCCGAAGTGTCCACCTAGACCTATTTCATGGCATTCCTTGAACAGTATAGGACAAAGTTTTTCGTTCGGGGGAACGACCAACTGGAGAGTAAATCATCGTCACTAATAGGGTGAGTTGTACCAAAAATCCATCGTTGATGACGTGACCCAAAAACTTGATAAAACGGTGGCAAAAGTTGGACTTTGATAGTTCTCTGAGAATTATCAAAGTCCAACTTTGAGGTAAAGCTTCAATAACTTTTCAAAGATGTCCATCGTGCTCCTCCAGGGTACGGCTATACACCAAAATCTCATCGTAGTATACCACAACAAAATCATCAAGGTATGGTCACAAAACGTTGTTCATTGCAGCCATGAACGTTGCTATGACGTTCATGAGTCCAAGCAACAGTACAGGGAACTTGAAATGCCCATTGTGAGTTTGGAATTCCGTCTTCTCGATGTCAGCGTCGGCCTTACGGATTTGGTGATAAGCATTGCGCAAGTCAGCTTTGGGGAAAACTTGAGCCCTCCGGAGTTGGTCCAAACGTTTGTTGGCTCGTTGCAAAGTGAAGGGGTTCTTGATAGTAGATCCGTTCCATGCTTCATAGTCCACGCAAATCTATAGTTCACTGGTCTTCATTTTTACATGTACTGGTGTGGCACATGGCGACATGGATGTGCGAATGAACTCCTCACCGAGCAACTTGTTGAGCTGCTGTTTCGGCTTGTCCAACTCTTGATAGCTCATTTAATATACCCCTTGAACGGTCTTTCTGCTGCCGGGCTTCAATTTGATGTGGTGCTCGATGTCTCATTGAAAAGGTAGGGTTCTCAAGATTTTGACGGGGAAGACATTTGCAAACTCCTACATGAGTGATGAAAAGTCTTTGGGTACCATCACAAACTTTGTTGATGCCAATGAGGCCAATGAGGCTGATGGTGATGATGAGTCAGTTGTTGCTACGTTTGCTTCTTTCATTGGCTCAAGATGTATGAGACACGCACGAGCTTCCCTTTGTATGTAGTGCTTGGCCACATTGAGCAACATTGGCTACATGGGTTGTTGCTTTTTGGCTACTGCAACCTCCTTCACTACTTCAACTTTTGCTGCTCTAGCTGTCGTCTTCTGTCCAACGTGCAAAAGTTATGGCTTAGCGCCGCCAATTTCCATGTAGATGTCACTGTTGTTCTAGTTGACCTACAAATTGTTTCAGCATTGGAAATCTTGTCCGAGGATGGTTTTGTGATCACTCATCTAGTAGGACCTCCAAACCATTACATTTTGTAGATCTCCCACTTGTAATCATAGTGGTTCTCAGAGTCTTTGTCTTTACAATCTCTTATGGATGGTGTTTCCTTCATACATCCTTGCTTCGGTCCGCAAATCCAATTTTCAAACCATGTTGTTTCCAGATATGCCCATGGGTAGCTTTTTCACGCACTTGGTTTCTAGTGCATTGTCATGGTGCACATACATTTTGCAAATGCACTACAAAACCAGTGTATTTGAATAGTGTACTTCAGCATATTTTTATCCCTTCTGTCTCCCTATCTTTGTATCTTAATATCTCCCATAATACAAATATCTTCCTTATGATCCTATCTCTCTCTTTATCTTTTCCACTCTCCCCACCTCCCTCTCCCTCTCTCTCCCTCCCCCCTCTCTCTCTATATATATATTCATAAAGTCATGCCTCTCTCTCTCACTCTCTCCCCCCCTCTCTCTCTCCCTCTCAATTCATCTCGGGTTTGCTTCGTTTTTGGTCTACTTACATCGATTTGTTTCTGTGAAAGTGTTCTTTGTCAAAAAGCCATATGACCTGGAACAGACTGCATTCCGATTGTGTTACTTTTGTATCAAAGATGTGATGCCTGGTGTGTCAAGAGACATTTGCCTGCTTGGACTTAAATCATGTCTTCGGACTGATTTAGAGATTTTGGGTGATCGTTTGGTCACCGAAGATGCCGACCATCAGTTCAAGAAGCTCTTGTTTCGTTTTGCCCATGGCCACCGGTGGTCCCATCGTATGTTTTCTGCTAGGATCTCCCCAGTGTGAGGCCTAGTGTATGTGGGCGAGTGTGTTCGTAGCCAGTGGGGAAGTGCGCTTTCTGTGTGCGATTTCTGGCCCCCTGGTTCCGAATGGTTTGCAGAGATAGTTCCATTGTGTAGACTCATGGTATGATATTCAAAACATCATGAAAGACCTTTGAGTTTTGGACCGCTGTTTTGTTTGTCTCACGCGTGGTCAATTTGCAACAGACGAGTAGAGACTTCCAAAGGTTTGTTTCTAGACTTTGAACACCTTTTGTTTGTTTGTGCTCTGTAAGTGATGCGATGGAATAAAGAAACTAGATAATCGACGTTTCTAGCTTGAAGGTGAGTTTTCAACTTCCAAAACTCCTTTCTCATGAGTTTTGACTTCATACAAACTATATATCGTCACAAAGAGAAAAAAGGTGTTGCTTCCATTCAGCAAGAAGAAGAAGACATTGGTTTCCAAAACGGGTTGATACATGCCATTCCTAAAACGTTCCGCCAGCCCTCTCTGACAGTTAAGAAGACCTTCTCGCGTTAACAATTTTTCTGAAATCTCTTAGAAAACATGAAGCCGACGGGCAAGTGGAGCATAACTGTTTTTATCTTCACAGAACATACCCAGATCTTGTCTTTCCAACACCAAATGGACCCTTGCATTGAAGAGCCCCGGGCGGCGGATGACCCTGTTCCCTGTCCGAGCCTGTACGTAGTCATCATGGTGGTCGGAGGATTTTTGTTTGGTCTGGAGGATTTTTGTCCGAGCCGGAGGATTTTTGTTTGGATTCTAGAGGTGCCCACACACTCAGTGCGTAAGAAGTGCACTTCACCACTCCTTCGGAGTGCACTCGTAACATGCACAACCCCCGTACACTGGGGGGATTCTCTAGTTAACCTTGCAACGACTAGAGCGACAAATAGATCAAGATACATCCAATGTCGACCAGGTCAGTGTCATCGCTGAAGATTCAACGTGAACGGTCATAGTCGAATAGCGAGCCATGAAGTTCGATGCAAAATTCTTTGTGAAGCGAATACAAAATCCCCAAGGGGCAAGCGCAAAAACATGGAAGCGAGCAGTGAGTTGGGTAGTACAAGCAAGGAATGCAATCAAAATGTGACACGGAAAGACAGGTTGGACATATCTACGTCCACCAATGAAAGCTATGTGTTCAAGGCTACAAAAACTGTAGAAAAGTGCAAAATGCAATAAGTTTGAATTTTCACACATAATAAATGATTCTGTTTTGGTTCATGAACATATGTAAACCACACTCGGAGGGGCTCTAAACATACATATGAACACATAATGTATTAGACAAACATGGATAAACTTTACCTGACGATTTCCACTTGGACACATGGGACAAAGTAGCACACTCAGTGCTTTCTCAGTCTACTTGTGTTACATTGACAGAGCGCACTTAGCACATACACTAGAATCACACACTGATGTCCCTCCTACGAAGAGATGGTTTTGGCCATATAAGACAAAAGGAAAAGTGTGACCGGACACATGAGACAAATTGGCACACTGAGTGCACTCTCAGTGTACTTTTATACTTTGTGTACTTTTGAATGGTGATAGAGCGCAGTTCCCATGTACACTAACCCCACGCATTTACATCCCTCCCAAGAAGAAGAATTTTGGCCATATAGGACATGCTAGGACACATAAGACAAAAATGTGCACTCAGTGCACTCTTGGTGTGGTTTTGAATGGCGACCAAGCGCATTAGCCCTACACACTAGCCCCACGCACTGAGGTCCCTCCTAGGAAGAGATTTTTTTGGCCACATAAGACAAAATTACACTCCTCTTACATACATTAGGAGTATAGGGACGGGTGCTAAGAACTCCCTTTGATGAGAGCACACTCAAGGGGCACACTAAAAAAGCAGTGTATGGAATGGCCTTGATTAACGATACCTCGCTGTTTCTTTTGAAGCTGTGAGAACCTCCTCCATCCAATAGTGCTCGTATTGTTTTGCGAATTCTGCATCCTCAAGGCTAAACTTTTAGGAAAATTGCTGGTTTGTCATCCGCATAGCCCGCATCAAACATTGTGATCCTAGAAACACTCTGCAGCGTTATAGACTGTTTAGATGGGCGATTGATCGGAGCAGATTGCTCCGTGCAGAAGAAAGTTGTGCCTTCCACTGTTTCCATTTCTTATTTCTCAAGTCGTTTTTTCTTCGACTTCCTCCCTTTTTTTGGCGTGTCACTTGCTTCAACAATTGCGGGCGATGTGCCCGAATTTTCCACAGTTGTAGCAGGTTCGTGTGTCTATCTTGTCGACGGTGTCCACTTCCATTGGAGTCAAGGAGTCCTTTGATTGGACTTTTTGTTTCCACGATAACTATGGTTGGGAGGTAACCTTTGTATGTTTCCTAGATACGGTCATTGTAGTCAGTGCTGTCGATCATTTCTACTCCTATGATCATCTACGGCAAGTGATTTTGGATGCCAAAAACAACAATGACTCACTGCATATCTCACCGTAGGCCATTGTTGAAGTGAAAGCAGAGTTCAATGGGGCCAATGTCTGCACTAGTCATAATCTCGCGCAATCTTTGTGAAGACTGTGCCATATTGAACTACTGACGGAAATGCTAGAGTTTCTACCATGCATCAATCCTTTTGTTTAGTTGACCAAATTGTGTCAGCATCGCACGCGAGAAGTTGTTCCAGGCCGCTGTTTGCGTCAGCACGTCTTGCCACTACGGATTGATCTGATTCAAGGGTCAAAAGCTTGAAGCGGTATGAGACGGACTCTGTTGATCATTGATGAAGCCCTGTTGGTCTCCTGGTAGTCTTTAGATGTGACCACCAACTTGGCGCCGCACCACGCAAGAGTCTAGAAAGGATGTCAATCTTTTCTCTTTGTCATTGACCCTCGGAGCAGTGAGTTACAATTTTAAACTCTTCAGCCACATCCAACTCGTTGTTTCCTTTCAGTCCATAGGATTGAACGCTCCTGATGGAGCCGGACACATTTCGGATTCGTTCAACAGTTAGGAATTTCTATTGACAAAAATCCCTCCCTGTGGGCTTGTGTTGTCAAGAGCCTCCATCGTGATGTTGAGGTATTGGAGTGAATGGCTTTTAATCCCTTCCAGCACAAACATTTGGTTTGCCAGTTCTGAATTGATTTGCGTGTGTCGTCCAGGGCTAACTGTCATTACTTTTGCCGTCCTTAAGGCTAGCCGCGGGGGCGGTCGGTTTACTACCGCTAGATTTGTGACCGGATTGGTCATTAGACATATAGGGGTACATCGAGTTATTGCATAGCCTACCACGCTAGTGTTTGATTTTGCTTCAGGGTTCACGTGCATGTGTGCATTTTTCTCCTCCATCGCCGATGGTTGCCGGTTAGGCTCGCTTGCCTCACGTCTATTGGAGTTTATGGAGCCTATAGTGACAAATTCACCGCGTGCTCTCATGAAGCAAGGGGGTCTTGTTGCTGTCAATGATCTGGTTACCCAGCAAGCCAACCTTGTACTCGAATGTGCGGAAAGGGGAACAATTGAATCAAACTTGTAACTGAAAAGACTATCAAACAAAAGTATGATACGGGAAGCACCAGCAAAGCACAGCTCAGCTCAATGCTGTGACACAACCTGCCCCATCCAAGGGCGTAACACCTTCTTAGGCCGTCAAGGTTATCGCTGGAAGGGTCTCAGCACAGTCACCATGCTTTGAGGTGAAATGGTCTCCACGTTGTTAGTGCAACCTCCTCTTCACCTTAGCAGCCACTGCCGGACTTACTGGGTCGTCACAAGACTTCCGACCCTCCTAGCCAGGCTGGCATAATACTACAAGGCTTACTAGGTCAAGAGAGGGGACCTCCAATACATTCCTTCCAGACTTGATCAGCATTGCACATGCAGAGCTGACGCCAGACACTAATGATGGGCTCAACGAATAGACACAGCTCTTGGCTCGGAGATGAGCAACGTCCAGAGAGGTAGCTGTAGCACAATTGCTCTCCAATATTCGACATAGTCTGGCCACCTCTTCTAGGTAGTCAGACCTTATGGTAGTCAGGGGCGTCCACCAACCGAGGCTGGCAAAAGGCTGGGAGGCTGACAGGGGTCTTTAGGTGAGAGAGTGTTGATAGAGTCTTGGTCTCAAGCGATGTCTGGTAGAGATGGACTGCTGGTCTTGCTTAGTGGAGGTACTGGAATTTTTTAGTCGAGTCTGCTTTTATAGTGGGATCTTGGCAAGTTGACCAGCTGCTCTGTGCCCAGAGGAGATCTTCTACTTCAAGGTTGCGGCTTCCTCTTGAAGGAATACTCCCGGTCCAAGGCATGCAGCTCCCTCCTCAAATAAGCTTTGAAAGGCCGAAAATTTGGCTGTGGTCCTAGTTGCTGAGTCGCCCACGTTGTCGCTGACGCAGGGCGGTCCCCACTCTTCACTCCGCATGCAACTGCTGAGTCGTGCATGTAGTGGCTGATGTAGTTACTGAGTTGTGCATGTAGTAGATGATGTAGCTGCTGAGTGTTCCATGTGGTAGTTGATGCAATGCTGAGTTGCGCACGCACCACCTGATGTAGAGTGGTCCTGGCTCCAAAGCCGTGCTTGCACGTGTTGATGCAAGTGGTCCCAGAAGTCAAGTCAGGTGTAGCCCTCCTTGACTCGTTTGTGTCAAGTACCCAGCAGTACTTGCTTGCACTGCGTAGCTGTTGACCTAGATGGGCCAAGAAGCATGCCCAGTCCTACTGTGCATGCAGCACACAAATTCAGGCTCCTTTCCCCCCTTAGGAGCTGGATGCCAGAATTAAATTTGGCCTGTATAGTAGAAATTCTTGGTTAAGCAGCACTCGGGTATTTACACACAAAAATCCGTAACTTCACGTACAGACTGCCAATTACCAGTCCAACTGCGCATTGTTGAAGCTGTCGCTCTGCAAAGTTATTTCTCACTCTTCTCGCCCTTGATAGGTGTGCTGATGAATACAGAGGCTTGCATTTTTTTTAGTGGAGAAATAAGTGGTTGGTGGAGGTTTCAGCTGCCCAAACAAAAGGTCTGATGTGAGAAGAGACTTCCAAGTTGCTTTGGGTGCTCCTTGGCTGCTAAGATTTTTTTCGGAAAAAACACAGCTCAAATTGGTCAAGTATTGCTTTGGAATAGCGCATTTTGAGGTTTCCTAGGTTTTGTCGGGGCCGTTGTTTGGTCCGAGCATGTTGGGTGGAGAAAACATTATTTTGGGTGAGGTTGGGTTCACCTTCCCAGCCACCACTGAGGTTTCTTCATGCAAAATCAACCTCCCACAGCCCAAGCCACCATTTCTCTCGAGTACGGGGTTTTCTGTGTAGTGGAAGGCTCAAGAATCTTCCACTCCCGAGGTGATTGCGAGGCGGGACCGTCGCTTGGGACTGCCTGCTTGGACCGCCAAGCTACTACAACCACCCCTGGCTTGCGAGTATAAAAGCCCGCCGCCAATCTTAGTTTTCTCATGCTGTAGGATTTTGCTCCCCTTGTTGCTCCAACCACCTGTTTTGACAAATCCACTCTGCTACTTCTGTTAGTTGCTTCTGCCACCCTGAGCTGATTAAGCTCAATTTGGCCATGGCTGACACAGCCAACGTGCTCCCATGTCCATTCTTGGTCAGTTTCCACAAGTGGAATGGCCCTTTTGGATGTCCATGGCGTCCTCTGCAGCTGGAACAACATTTCTTGGTCATCATCTGTGTCGCCAGTGGAAATGAGCCACTGTTGATTTGGTGGGTTGACCCTGATTGGGCTGCCCAATCAGGGGCCCTGCCGGTCTTGACCGTTGCCTCTAGCCACCCTTTTATTTCTCTCGCAGCTCGTCGCTTTGCTTGTCCGCTCGCTCCAAGGCCACGGCCATTGCTGAGGCCCTCATCGTTTGCGCGTTACACTCCACCACCATCTACCGCTTGTGGGGCGGACTTTCGTCTAGCCATCTTTTGTCTCCGCTAGTTCTCTTGAGCGGAGGCCTCGCTTGCTGGTTGTTGGCCAGCCTCCATGCTGTCGCAGCAGGGCCTTGCTACAACTGAGCCTGCTCTCGCAGCGGGCTCCTGGCCCAGCTTGCTATCGCGACGAACTGGTGTGACATCCAACATGGATGTTGCTCCCCCCCCCCTTGCTCCACGCTTCCCTTTGCGAGCCCCTGTTTTTCTTACTCCATCGAGCTTCCTTGTTTTTTTTTGCCTTTTCTTTTTTGGCTGGATGCTTCGGTTGCACAACTCGCGTGATTAGCTGATCCTGCTAATGCATCGTTGGGTGCGTAGCTAGCACGCCATAGTCGGAAGCTCTTCGAGGTCATCGGAGAAGGTGATCATCTTGTTTTTCCCACCAACGTGGTGAGGTCCACTTTCTACAATTTGAAAAACGAGCTGCTACAGCAAGGATTATAGTAATTGCCTGCTGCTACTGGTCGTTGCTTCTCCAGTTTCTACCACTACTTCTCTACTGCACTACTTGCTGATGAAAGGAGGTCCACAATGGTGAGAAGTGAACTCACCCTCTGATCTCAATCTAGGGGAGATGAAACCCAAAGTGGGTTCTGGCTGCTGTCAAAACAATCCACAAGGTTGCCAGTTGGTTTTTACTTCTATCTTCCACAAGGCACCGCAAACTTGGTTGGTGTATAGCTCTAAATCCCATGACGGAAGAGCTTAGTCATGTAGCTCGTGATGGTGACAAGCTGTTGTGAGGTTGTGCGAAGACCTCGCAATCCTCTCCACTTTTAAAACCACTACAATTGTCATGCTGCTACTTTGGTTTCTGCTACGTGACTAGTTGGTGTCGAGCACGTTGCTTCACGAGGGAGATTTGCAGTCGTGATGAGCATGTTTGTCCCTCCATCAATTTTTTGTTTCCATTGGGTGGAAATCCGAGGACGTGGTCCTTGTCTCCTTCAGAGGTCTGAATAACGCCAGATGTTTCTTTGACGCTTCTTCCTCCACCTATGACCGTGGTAGGATTTTGGCATGGAGCACACCTGCTCCATTCATGCATGCCACCTGTCCTTGTGGGTTTACTACCTCGTTTTGCAGCTCCGACAGAATTTTTCCATGGAGCACAACTGTTGCGTTTGTGCATGCCACCTGAGACCAGGTGGGCTTACTGCATCCACCTATGTCCTTGGCAGGATTTTGACATGGAGCTCTTCTCCTCCATTAGGCATGCCACCTGACACCGGGAGGACTTATTGCCTCCACCTGCCACTCTGGCAAGATTGTGCCACGTAGCAGAGCTGCTCCGTTCATGCATGCCACCTGACACGAGGTGGGCTTACTACTTCAAAACCTGCCTCCTTGGCAAGATTTTGACATGGAGCTCATATGCTCCATTTGTGCATGCCACCTGACACCAGGTTGGCTGATTGCGTCGACCAACCGCTCTGGCAGGGTTTTGTTTTCTTCTCAGCTTGTTGCATTGCGGGCTGCTTCAAGGCTTAACCAGCACCTTTGCTCTCCCTCCGTCTTACTCCAAAATCACCTTTGCCATTGCTTTGACAAAGTAAGCTGCAGCTGGAACTTTCACGGTTGCTACAGCTATGGCCGATGTCGACGTGCTCCTCTGCTAATGTGCTCAGGAGTTCAAGTTCACTCGACTGCTTAAATGACGGCAGACGTATCCTCGGATGTGAAATGCATCCTTGTTGGTGTTGTCGTGGTCAATTATGAAGATCAAGAGATTGATGTGATCTCACCGAGGGGATCATTGCCATAGTAGGTTTTGTTTTTGCTTTTCCATTGCCTTTGGATCCACACTTGCTTACTGTCGCTGAGCAATACCATGATGATGTGCGCAACCACAATGGTGCACACCTTGACTACGATTGCTCCAATGTGTCATGAAACTTTGTTGTACTTGTGCTTCTTCTGCAATTACCAATGCCAATGCTACAACCAGAAGCTGCTTTGGGATTACATCCCCCTTTTTTTCCTCAGATGCTCCCTTGCTTTTTCTTTTCCTTTTTTCTCCATTTCTTCCCACTCCACGTCATGGAACACATCTTGCAATTGTGAGAAGCATATGTGAGACTGCTGACGAGCATCTCTGCCTTGGTGCCCTCGTCACGACTGCGCCGATGGTGGTGGGCTGCGTTGGAGCTGCCACCATGCAAGTTCCAATACTGTGTTTATACAATTGCATCTCTTTAGCTCATTCTTTGAGCTCCCTCGTACTCGTGGCTCCATACACAAGTACCTCCTACATCACTACTACTCTTACAGGTCATAGGCTGGTTGTTTGTTGGCCGCCTTCTACATTGGTAGTGCATAATGCTATCGCATTGGCTCCATACAAGCTGATTGGGATTCGGACTGTTACAGGCTTTGAGGCTCATGTGAACCTCTTTCTGCAACCGAAGACATGTCCACCTCAACTGCTCTGTTGTGCCATCAGGATTCAGCTGTTGGGTTGTCTTCTTTTGGATGGAGCATTACAATTCCGTTTGGGATGCGGAGCCGCTGTCTGCTTTGTTGGTTAGCTTGTGGACGTTTGGCAAGACGTCCATCCCTATGACCACTATTCCCGATACGTTTCCCTCAAGTAGGCATTGCCATTGTGACTGCCGCATGCCGCTGATAGGCTACTGATGGCAGTCTGGTTCCTTGGTCACCACTCCACCCTCCATGAGCTCCTGCTAGATGGCTGCTTTATGGCAACCTAGGTTGTTGCCGATGGCTTCCCTATTCACGACCCGCAAATAAGTACATGGAGTGATGCCGACCCTTGTGACACTATCACGTGGGTGTGTGAGAAGTACAGCTATTTGTCGTCAAATATTGCTTGTGGCGCTTGAAAGCCTGGTGGCACTATTGCATACTTTGATTGTTGCAATGGTGCTATTGTGGATGCTTGAAGGGACACCACAAGGGTTTGCATGTTTCCTCCATGAGTAGATAAAGTTGACTTTGTTTGCTGAAGAAAAACATGCTCTGGCATGTCTGGAGAAGGATTAAGCTCGGGCTGATTGTGCAAATGGCCAATGTGATGCTAATGAAGCATTACTAAGATACAAGGCCTCGTTATGTTACTGGATCTGCACCACCTGACCTTCAAGTTGAGCTGCCTGGGTAGCTAGCAACTCACAGATATACCGCTCCTATTGGCAAAGGAGCTGCTGATTACCATTATATTGCCGTAGATTTATGCTTTTATGTGAGAGAGCCTGTTCCCCAGTAGTCTCATGGTGATGAGTATCAAGTAGAAGTGGTAAGTGTGCCACGGATGGCACTTTCATTGCAACATGCTTAGGCTGAACCACACAGAGATGTATCATGCGTGACGTTGCAGATCGTATCATTGACATCTGCGCTGGCATGAGAGCTTGTGGTATTAACTGTGCCACATCCCCGTGTAGGATTTCTATAGTCGATGACAATGGTAGTTGTGCCAGTTGAAGCTCATGCTAAAGATGCACCTGGTATTGAATCTGGGACGCCTGATGTTAAAGCTGTGGACAGTGAACTTCAAAGCTTGTTCCCTTCTCTTTGAAAGGTAAGTGCACAAGACACTTGTCAGTAAACTACTTTTCCAAGGCTTCATTTGCATGCACGTTGTCTTGGCGTGCACCTCCTCTCCTGAGCGCTTTGCCTCATCAACTATTGCTTGCTATCTCCTTAGACCACATCCTTGGTCCATGCATAAGCTTGGCGTTGAGAGGCCAATCAACTGTTGAGATTCTGTGCACGTGCTCTCGATGTTGAGGCTGCTAAAGGCATCCTCAACGACTCCATGTGTGAAGGGTCACCACGTCATGCGCTCACCCTACCACTGGTGAGTGATGAAAAATGTTTTCATCCTTTTAAGCTTGAGCTATAACTGCTCCTTCTTGCTAGCGGCATGGACCTGCTACTCTGATCAAATGTTGAGCATGCATGGATGTCCTTGCACTGACACCATGTTGGGATTTTCTGAGCCTATAGTGACAAATTTGCTACGTCCTCTAATGCAGCAAGGGGGTCTTGCTGCTGTCCAAGATTTGTGTGCCCACCAAGAAAACCCTACATTCTAATGTGCGGAAGCGGAAAACTTGAATCAAGCTTGAAAATTGAAAGGAATATCAAGTAAAAGTGTGGTTCAAGGAAACAACGGCAAAACACAGCTCAACGCAATGCTCTAATATAGCCTGCCCCATCCAAGGGCACAACACCTTGCTAGGCTGTCAAGGCTATCGTTGCAAGGGTCTTAGCATGGTCACCATGCTTTCAGGTGAAATGGCCTCTAGGTTGTCAGGGCAGCCTCCTATCCACGCTAGCAACCACTGCCACACATACTCGGTCATCAGAGGACTTCTAACCCTCCTAGCCAAGCTAGCAGAGTACTGCCAGGCTTAGTAGGTTGACAAAGGGGAACTCAAAAAGAGTCCTTCCAGACTCAATCACCACTGCACAGGCAGAACTAACGCCAGACACTCACCCCAGGCTCAATGCCTAGACACAGATCCTGGCTCAAAGACGAGTAATGTCCAGAGAGTCAGCTCTAACAAGACTCCTCTCCAGTCTTGGACGTAGTGTGGCCACCTCTTCTAGGTGGTCAGGCCTTCAAGTAGTCAAGGGCATCCACCAACCCAGGCTTGCGGGAGGTGGCCAGGCTGACATGGGTCTTTGAATGAGAGAGCGTCCATAGAGTCTTGGTCTGAGGCGTTGTCTGGCAGAGATGGATTGCTGGTCTTGCTTATTGGAGTTACTACTTGGAGTTGCTTAACTGACTGAGTCCAGTCTGCTGTTATAGTGGGATCTTGGCAAGTTGACCAAATGCTCTATGCCGAGAGGGAACTTTCTACTTCAAGGTTGTAGCTTCCTCCTCAAGGAATCTTCCCGGTCCAAGGCACTTAGCTTCCTGCTCAAGGAAGCTTCCTGAAGGGTGGCAACTTCGTCGTGGTCCCAGTTGTACAGTCGTGCATGTTGCCACTGACGTAGAGCGTTCCCCACTCTTTACTCCGCATGCAGCTGCTGAGTCGTGCATATAGTAGCTGATGTTGCTGCTGAGTCGTGCATGTGGTAGTTGATGCAATGCTGAGTTGTGCATGCACCACCCAATGTAGAGTGGTCCCTGCTCCACAGCTCTGCTTGCATGTGCTGATGGAAGCGGTTCCATCAGTCCACTATGGTGTAGCCTCTCCCTGATTCATCTTGGTCAAGTACCCAGTAGTGCTTGCTTGCACTGCGCAACTGCTGACCAAGCTAGTCCAGCAGGCATGCACAGCCTTGTTGTGCATGTAGTACACAAATCTAGGCTCCTTTCCCCCCCTAGGATCTGGATGCCAGAATTAAATCTGGCTTGTACTGTAGAAATTCATGGTCAAGCCGCATCGGGTATCTATGGATAAAAATTTGTAACTTCATGTTCATACCTCCTATTGTCAATCCGACTACGCCATGTCAGAGCTGTCGCTCAGCGTAGCTATCTCTCACTTCAATAATGTTGTAGTTGCGAAGTCTTCAAAGTCTTGACGTGCGAGATGCATCGATGGCTTGTGCGAGGTAGTCCTCGAAATGGGTAAAATAATCGGGTGACTCTCCAACACCACTACACTCTAATATCAAGTGTTATGCTGAATGGAGCGCCAATGGTGAAAATGTACAAGTTGCAATGTAGAAAAGATTTCATGATTTGGGACACTTGTGCAATTCATGATTAGCGGTAAGTGTACTTTGATAGCAAGTGTCAAAATGATCGCGTATACATGTATACAAGTGTCAAGATACAAATGAGGTGTAGTCGAGGTCGTTGGGTTGATTGCCGAGTGGCGCGTGTGGAGTCACGTCGACTGCGGTTGGATTCAAGAAGTTTCACCGAGAAGTCAAGGGTCTTCAAGAATCGACAGTGAAGATGCAAGATGCATATTTATAAATGCAGATTCATCTAGTTGCGTTGAGAAGTTGTCCGAAAGGTCAGATTTTGGAGAGTGGTCCAAGTTGTCAGAATGTTTAGGAAGATTCATTGGAAGCGATGGCAGTTGCCCTTGACCTCAGGGTGAATGTTGATCTCCTGTAACGTGGTGGGCTGTTTGTGTAATGACATTAATGCCCACTCAGAAATATTAGGGACTCGTGTATGTCTGGTACTGTTTGGGATGTCTATTCAAACAAGACAATGAAGATCTTATCATGCACTATCCGTGTGAGGGAGGTCGTGGTACTTGTCTTCTTTTAATGAAGTTCTTCAAAATCACATGATTTGGACATCGCCAAAACTATTGACGAAGGCTTCTTGTTCTAAGATAAGATTGAAAATGTATATACTGTCAAAACATCCACACAGATAGCCAGTGAGATCCCTTGATACAAGACATTTGAATTTTTTTTTTCAATATCAAAACATGACAAAAACTTCAATGGATTTCTGTTTTGTTCTCTTCTGTGAGGTACAATGAAGAAAAATGAGGACTCGGGCAGAAAACGCTTCATGTTGTATCACGTTTCTTGATGTGTAGTATCGTGCACAAATGGTCACTCACATTAACAATTTTGACAAGGCATAGCTCACTACTAACTGGTCCAAATTGAGACCTTAAATTAGACATACTTAAAAGGAAGTATTTCATATTGACAATGTCAATTTCAAGCTTTCGCAGTGTTGTTTTTTCACAAAAAGTAAGGACAGTTTAAAACTAATGAATTCAAGCAAGTTCGATAGTGGTCCAGTCGTCGCTTTCACTAGATTTGATCCCCAACACATCCAATGATGTTCTTTCAAGTTTTGTATTAAACTTACCATTCATGTTTTTACGACTGGAGACTGTTACCCTTTTTGCGCTAGGTGGGTTAGAATAAATGCCACAACAAAATCACACGGACATTTTTGGTTTGTTCTTTTCCACTATGTTATTTTTCGTCTGAAGTAACATTGAAAATAGTTTCTTATGGCCTATTTGTTTAATCCATAGAGCCATGATTTCATAACTGAAGAAAGCAAGATTATTCTGGTTATCCATAGTGAAAAGAGAAGCATATGGTTTTCCAATTAGAGTAACAGCTGCTCCTGGAAAAGAACAGAACCTTGCCTAGTAGCATCTAGGTTGGTACTACAATGGTGGATCCTCGTAACAAAAGGGAAAACCGGTTTCTTTTCTCCTTGTCTTATTCAAATTTGAACAAAAAAATTGGATGTCCTTAAGAAAAACTCCTAACATGAGAATATAACAAAACCTTCAATTGTTGGATGTTATCCTGGAAGGCAATTGATTTCCACTATTCTCATGATCAAATGATTCAAATAATTGTAGCTAGATTTCAATTATAAGCATCCATGTTTTCATCCATATTGGGTTTTTTTCCTTACAACATCAAATCGGATAGTTTATGATTAAACTATCAGATATTACTCTTGTTAAAAAAAACGTTGTTAAAATGAATGTTTTTGGATAGAACATACATGAATGAAAACAATTTTCATCTATATGCATCTGTTATACTCCCTTGTAATTCATAGCGTCAACTTTCCTCGTGATAACTCTGTGAACACTTATCAGAATCATACATTATCTGTAAACCTTAGAAAACTGAAGCTGATTTTCTCGACAAAAACTCCACTTTGTAGTACGAAACCTTTAAATGCTCTTATTCAACAAGCCCTGGACTAAAAAATTCAGTCTCCATACTAAGATAAAGTAAACTAATGTGGTTACAATAAAGAATCCTTGAGGCAAACTTTATCAAGTACTTGAGATTTCCTTGTCAATACTACATGTTAGCACAATTGCTTCCCTTCATCCTCTATCATGGCTATGTTTAAAAGATTGGATCCTTACTGCCATTCCATGCTTTGTGTTGAATTGTATAACACACCTATTGACAAACAGAGACCTGTCGGCCACGGTCCAAAATATTGACTTCTTTGACACAATCAAACCAAAAGGGTTGAAAAAACAAATGGATGAGTCTCATTCTCTCCTCCCTAAAATAAAAATGAAAATCCTTGCATGAATGGAATCCATAAAACCAAAAAGCACCTATTCACGGTATTTGAGGGCCATCTGCCCATTTGTTTGTCATGCCCAAGAAGCTACGTATGTCTTTGCCGGTGCATGGAAAATACAATTATGCACGTGGTACATTGCAGCTCTCAAAATTGGGGGCCGAAGTCATGTGGAGGGAGTTGGAAAATTTCAAGACAAAAGACACTTGATTGACTCTTCTGTCAACAAATGTTGCCTCAACACCCCTACCCCCTACCAACACCCTACTTCTAGCCCCCCCCCCCCCCCCCCCCCCCCCCCCCCCC
>SZWC01000536.1:112920-136195 GCA_023375785.1 Penium margaritaceum
GATATCAAATGAGTGGATTGGATTGGATTGGGTTAGGGGGATTTGAATCCACTTCTGAGGCAACCCGCCAAGAATGGGGAATCAAAACTCCCAAGTCTTCATTAACATTTTCAACTTTCTATCCCTTGTTTCAATAAGTAAATATGCACAAACCCAACCTCTTATTACACCAAGAGTCTTTTAGTTTCTTTGCACGGGTGTCTGCTAAGCCCTATCCAAATTTATCAATAGGTCGTATGGTAGTGAGGCTCAGCAAATTCCGTATCAATGCATGGGGAGCCTCGGATCCCCCCACAAACCACCCCCCAAATAATGAAGAGTGCCTGATTGAATGGGTTGGTGGTTCTTGGCCAAGAAAATTGCTGTCAACAATCAACTTTACATTCCATGCAATTTCTTCATTCTTGAATTTGAAAAACAAATGGATCACATCATTCTTCAAATCATAAAATCTTTGTCTTTGCTTAAGGGAGATATGGTTTCTTTTGTTCTTCTGCATGGAAAAAGTGTATATATTCTAAAAATTGTCAAGAAATCATCTTTATTCTCTCTAGCAAGGGATATACGGTACCCTAATTCTCTTGGATTTCAACAATTGGAAAAATGGGAGTTATGAAATGTATTAATTACACCAGATTTTTTGGGTTTGAATTACTTTGTTAGTCCTTAATGGTCGAATCTGCATCAGATGGTACCTTGATTTCAACATTTTACATGTAGACAAACACCATTCAAGTTTTGAATCCCTTCTTTCACATAAAACTACAAACTCCAGTTCAATCATTTAAATGGTATGTAGAATTCATTGAACAAAAGAATGTATCACATTCAATAAACTTAAAAAACAATTAACATTGAAATCCAAGAGTAGTAGGGTTTTTATGCTTCACCATTATCTGTCCAAGCACTTTCTACATTTCCTAGTATGTCACAATTCAAACATTGACCAATATGCAACAAAACCATAAGAATGTTTCAACAGCTTAGAGTCAACGTTTGAAAGGTGAAGCCAATCCTTGGCCATTTTCTACCATCATTTACAAAACTGGCAAACAAAGAAAATTTGCAACGAAGATCCTCTTTACTGGTCTGAGTGGTGCGCTCAAGTGCAGACTCCATGCATTACATGGCTTGGCTTGGCAGCATGGTTTGGCACAAGTGGGCTTGACTCCTAGCACGTTGGGGCAAATACGTGCAGCAGAATCTACTTTGCTCTTGTCTTTGAGCAATCTTTACTATCTTTTGTCCATGACAGAGTTCAGATAATGACAACAAATTGCAATGAACAAACAAGTTGGAATTTGTTTTGGGGTACAAGAATTTATTGCATCATGCTACATCATCACAATGATGGGGGTGAAAGATGAGGTATAAATGATTGTTCGGTATGATAGCAAGTCATCAGCTCCTGCAAGAATGTACCATGAACTTTCCATCTTTGTCACTCGTGCTACAGGGTGGATGCCATTTGGAGAAAGTTAATGATAAACTTCACAATGTTCCCTTGGGAACAAAAGTTATCATATTCCAAGTGGAGTGTTACATCTTAAAGAGTCAACAAAAGGAGCACAAATACTGCGTCAAATTCCTCTGGTGTGAAAAAAAAAAACAACTGTCAAAAAGTACATGGGGATGCATGAACAAAGTTCCTTGTATACTGGTAGAGGTTGAAGCAAACTCGAGGGTTTGGTTTGTCTTGCCATATGGCATTAGCACACGTGGGAATCTTGTATTGTCATATTGTCTTGAAGGGTTGGCCAATTCACTTTTGAAACCAAATCTAGTGTTTCATAAATCACACATATGTTACCCTTTTAAAAGCACGGGATGGTTTTACAGCCTTCTCTGAGAATGGAAGTTGGGAATAACATTTTCCCCATTGTGTACATGCATTTAATTCCCCTTTCTCTTGAACACTCACACTCCACTTTGTGAATTGTATGCATTCAGTTGCACAAACATTGTACCCACCATACTACATGTCGTGATCTACGTTGACCGGAAAATGTGGTTTGGAGCTTCATGCAAGCCCATAACCATGTGCAATGTGGTGTGATATGTGGGAATTGGCTGTACATGTTTTCAAAGTAAAAAAAGAAGAACAAAGGCAAGATGTATGAGAGTAGATCTCACTTGCGCTTATAACATATTTGAAAAACACATTGGCAAATAAAAAAAAGGAGTTTCCATGATAGTAAGACATAGCAAGGTAGTTCCAGCGTTGGCTTGAGGCATAACCCACCAATAAAACTTTGAAAGGCACTTTAGTGTCTTATCCTTGTCAAAGTGTCCACCCAGTGTCATAGCACTCATCCAACAGCGTCCTTAGAATTCCTTTTTTGGTGGTATAACAACTTGGTTAATGTATCATCAACACCATAAGGCCGGGTCAATGGAAAACTTAGTTTTTTTTTGGTATCCGCCAAACTCCTTTTCGCCTCTTCCAATCATCTGCACAAGTTAAACTTCTCGTTTTACCTGTACTTTGTGATTTCAACCATCAATTCATGACTTATAGTATCCACTTCACTTGATTTTCTTGGTCGTTACTCGATATCATTGTAGAGTATGGCCTCAAGAAACTCCATCCATTAACCTTGTCAATGGTTCAGATTTACCAAAGTGCCGAGAGATTCATTTGTTTGGTGGTCAGCGTGGACAGAACATTGTTTGTTTTCTGAGTAGCATGGCCACATTATGAGTTTATGCACCACCACCAATATTTATTTTCCATGAATCACATGGCTCAACTTTTTCCTCACACTTTTTGCAATATTAGCACAATGATCATTTTAGATAACGGCTTAAAATACTTTATCAAACAAGTAGTGGCCATGATTTAGCCCACAATTAGATCTGATACTTGTAAGGCTAGCACTGAAATGACAGTTCTTCTCGAAGTGTTCAAAACGTATTTTCTCCTTTCATCCCAAAGTCACTCAGTCCGTTTTAAGTGTGACCAAGAAGAGGCACTGGCATCAAGATACAAGAGTTGTATTTAATGTCAACCAAATTTCACTTGGTATTTCTTTTGTTCTACTAGGATGAGGCACCAAAACTCTTACGTAGTCTTGAGAAAATCAATGGTTTTACCTGAACAACCACGATACTTCAAACATTGGTCACTGCTGATAGCTTAGAGCTACTGCCACTATGCTTTTATCCATTTGCATTCCTCCGCCACTGATGGTGTGGCCTAGAAACTCTATTGAATGGTGACAATAGTCACAATTCACCATTTTTCAATCTAATCTGTCTCTTTGCAAATATTGAAGGAGTTTTTTACATTTACAGGAAAGTCATCTGGTTTGTAGATGTACATGGGGATTTTGTCAAGGTAGAAAATAATAGGTTCATTGAGGTACCACCAAAATATGTTTTTTATTACCACCATAAAGATTATTTGGGCATTTGTACGTCCAAACAGCGTGACCGTGAGTGGATCGGTCTCTTCCTGTTATCCTCATCAGGTCCAGGGATTTAGTGGTAGTAGCTTTACAACTTCATTTTAGTGAAAAATCTTGCTCCTTTTTTTTGATAAAATAAACTCAACTAGTTGCACGAGAGGCTATCAATAACTTTAATCGATGCTAGATAACTTATGCACACACATATTTCAACGGTATCTCCTTTGGACAAAGTACTAAGTGTGGCTTGTGGTGACATGCATGGTCTGATGAACTCCTATCTAAGCCTCACTTCCAATCAAAATCTCATCTTGGTAAACACATGATCCCTAGTCCAAAAGGTCCCTTTGATATTTTGCCTGCTGCCATGCACCAACTTGCTTTGGTGGTCACTAATGTGTTGTGGACTCAACGCTTGAGTCATTGGTCTGGAAAACCCCCTTTGAACTCCTCAAGAAGTGTAAACGCCCTTGTTTACACAACTGACCATGTTTCAAGGTGATGAGGTCATGAGGCCGTCAAGTCTCATGATTTCACCATCTTTGCTTGACTTGACGTGGATTACCCACACACGAGTTCCTCGTCACCAGTATTCCACAGTCAGAAACACAAAGCAAAAACCGACTAAGTACAACTAATGTAAAACATATGTTTTTTGAGTAACTGTTCAAACCTACACCAAACCACCTTGAAAAACAGCTCTTATTCCTCCGACCATTTGATTGAAAGTCAAGTAATTACCTTATAGATTGAAATATTTCACCCGTGACTGGCTAGCGGAAAGAGGCCTCTAATTTTAGCCCATACCAAATCTCTTCATCCTCTTTGCCTTTGGTTCCACAACCCTCACTTCCATATCTCCTGCCTGCCTTTCCTCATTCACTTGTTCTTTCCCGTCTACTCTCTCAATATTCTATGGCGTATCATCCCTCCATCACTTTTAATTATTCACTCAACTCTGCTCTCCTCCACATATCCTTGACTCTTGTGTCTGTATTCTCTTTGCCTGTAGGTGTATGCACATGCCACTACCATTCTACATCGCTTCCCACAACTACGCTTGCTTCAATTCTGGCTGAACATCAGTTCTCTTCCCTTTTTTTCACTCCAATGTCAATCCTATACTTCCACACATTCAGTTGCTTCTATGCTCCCACTCAACCCAAGCATCTACAAACTTTGACATGGCATCACAGTCTCAAGTAACATCAACTGGTGCCACATGACCAATACATTACGTCTATTCCACCACCCTCGCCTCCTATGAGCGGAACGTCTTATAGCCCATTATGCTACTACTGCTCTCACCTAGATAATCTCCGTTACCTTCTCCTCCCCCTCATAAGAAATGATAGAAAGTGGTGAATACCACTCTCCTCTACATCCATGCAACTGCACCTAGTGGTTTTTCATTTCCAGCCTCCTCGTTAGCTTGCCTACTTGCTTGCTTGTGCCCCTCCTTTGTCCACAGCATACGTTATCACAATCCTTGAATTTTCATGATGTTCTTCATCAAGACGGAGCCCTATGTCCAATCCAGCGCCCGTGGCAATATTCAGCCATACCCATTCTCATCAATTTATAGGAACAATTGAGTCGCTTTTTATCACCATCTTGCCTAACACTTCCTGCAATCTTTCGCTTCCTCCTCTACTTTTCTAATCTTCCCTCATTGATGTTAGATAATCCTATTCTTGGGGATATCAAGATCTTCACGTCTCCTTTGTTGCTCCCACTTTTCCTCGTAGCCTAGTGACAAGATCACCTCTCTTCTGATGGCTCCACCTCTCAGAGCACCTTCCATGCCTCAGTATCCTCCAACTTCAATATCTGCTCATTCCTAATCCATCAATGTTAGATCCATCGATGTGATCTTCTCGGCCTGTTCTATGACGGCATCACCTCAAGCCACTCTCTCGTACCATGTCTCCTCCTCAAAGTGCCTCCACATTGCTATCCTTATACAGCAGTCACATCAAGATCATCTGCCTTCATTTGTTTCTCAAAAATTTCTATCTCATCTTCCTTTATAGCCTTCTCTTCATTTGGCCCATCTACTCCATCTGCCTCTTCATCTTCATCAGTGTCACCATCTTCATTAGTTGATTATTCCTTAGTATCCCCCTCATCAGTCATAACATCATCATCATCATCATCAGCATGAAGGAGGGCATGTGTTTTTTCTCCTACGTCCAGTTCATCATCAATCAATCATTAATCTACAATCCACTATTAGCTGAAGATTAGGATCCGTACATTTCAACTACCCATCTTGCATTGACTTTCGTCTAACCTGTCCATTGATAAGCGCAAGTGGTTCAACCCCTGCATCCAGTTCATCCTCAATCAATGTGTAATGTCTTATATGCAATCCAATTGACATTAGGATCTACATTTGTCAATTGCTCGCTTTGCAGTGACCTGCATCTAAACTGTCACCTTCATTGGCGCACATGGTTTCACCCCTAGACCCACTCATCATCAATCATCAAAAATCAACAAGTAGCTCTCCACTCTTAGCATATGAGTTTGGCAAATTAGGACCTGCACATGTCTACTTCCCTTGTTACGCTGTCCATCACCAATGTATCACTGGATTTCTCAGGATGCACTGGCTCACATCTTCTCCTCATTGCATCCTATTGCCCTTTTACTAAAATCAGTGCATGTGGACCACCCAAGTTCCAAGTCAATTTTCATCATCTAACCCTGTCATGTAGCAATCATCATTATCATCATTCAATGGGAGAGAATTTTTTCTTGAGCAAGTTGGTGCTGGAGCATTAAATGCTACTCGGCTCCCTGCTCGCTGGGCTCAAGAATACGAGTGAAACAAGTTGTTATTCCTCCAGTCCAGACCTTGGAAAACATCCTCATCTCCACTTCCGTACACAAATACAAAGAAGAGTGTGAGGATTTAGCCTTGGTGTGTAGAGAGCACAGTCACAGCCAGATAGACTTGGAGATGTATGGAAGATAGAGGTAGAAAAACACTGGTTGATCACAGTGAACAGAGTACAAGGTATTCATATTGTTCAAAAGGCTAGTTCTGGCCCTGCCTACTGCTCTCCTGGCTTGCTACAACAAGCTATTAGCACCTGAATCCGGCGCCCTGATGCACTTATTCATGGTTTCCTAATTGCACCCAATGGCTAGTGCAAGAAGTCTTTGGCCTTCGATCGTCCAGATTGACGGTCTGTCTTGTCTCTCTAGGAGTCGTCGTGTAAGCTCGACGCCTTCCAACGGTTGGTGCGGGCGCCCTGTTGCATATGCCACCGATGGTTCTGCGGCCGTTGTGCGGTTGCTACCACTGCAATTAATTGGGTGGCTGATAGCATGCCTTGTCGGGAGCCCACCTCTGAGACAATCCCTCGACAGGTAGTGTATGCAATATGCTGTTCGCCGAGAGGGAAAAGCCACCCTCACATGGCATGTTGGAACACTGCGTGGAGATTGCACACGAAGCAGTCCCCTGGCACTGGTGTGACCCTCACATTGGTGCTCTCGCTGGCTCGCTCCTCCTCTACCTTGCTGCCACAAGCTATTGGGGTAGAGCAAGACCTCACACTGATTTTTTGCCCAGAGTACCTGGAAAACGGAAAATTCCCCGAGTGCCCACAAAACTCAGGTGAGACCCCGAGTATGCCAGAGAAAATGGACACCTCATCACATAGATTCTATAGCAGATCCTCCGTTGTGAGTGTTGTACTGGCAACACCCTCCATCTCATAGACCAAACCTACTAATGGCCCTGCCTTGGTGGAGCTGAAGTCAAATCATGAAGCACACCATGTAGGCCACTAGTTGGATCCTCATTCTCTACTTGTATCAACTTGAACTTTCCAACTACAATCGCTGGCGCAGAGCTATGGAACTAAAAATTGATGTGGTTATTTGCAGCCTCGCACATGCGAACATCCTCTTTCAAAAACAAGGATCCTTTCACAATGAATCACACACACTCACCACTTCTTGATACTTGACACATAACTTATATGCCAAGTACCAAGCTCTGATCATCACGTACGTAACCACCTTTGATCCATTCCATGCCCTACTTTAAGCTTACAATCCACAAAGAGGTGATATCCATATACTCATGTTGGATATTCAACAAATCTATAAACAAGAAAGAGTGCATGAGTGGCGTCAGAACCATCCAAGATGGACTGATGACATCACTTATCCTTATCCTATGGAGGTTCCACCTCCTGAGTTCCTTCCTAGCTACCTTCTCCGCCCACGTCACCAACTCAATCTCTAGAAACGGACTGACCATCCGATGCGGATTTAGAATGACCGGGCGTGACCAAGTTCACTTTGTCAACTTCATGGGGGGTGTTATAAATGTCTTCAAGAAATCGACTGAGTACAACCAAAGTTGGAAAGCTTCTTATCAGTAACTACTCAGGTTCTTCACCAAACCACCTTGACAAATGACTTTCACTAGGTTGAAAATTCGTAAAACCGTAGCAAAAACACCAGTACAGTTTTGGGGCTTTTGCAACTCCTTGCTTGCAGTCATAGACTTATCACTAGTTGGTGGTTCTCGTAATCCTGGTACAACATTGCAAGATAAGGAAGCCTTCTATGCAATGTTTCAGGCTAATCAATTACGTGTTTTATCAGCACAGACTTTTCTAGCTGGTCAGGAGCTTTGTTGATTGCTCTCGCATCTATCATCTACCAACTCCCAAATTATGTTTGCAAGATTTCCCTTTTTGGCCATGCGTCAGAGTAGTGATTTGAGTTAACCGAATACACGTTAATCATGTAGTCACACAACACCCTCCAGCTTGTCCAAGCTTGGTCCATTGCCGTCGTAGTAGTCTTTTCCTTCTTCCTGGCTTAACCATCACGCAAGTACTCAAGCAGCAAGATTTCCGGGTAGTTGAAGATCTGAGTCCCATCGCCCTCTGTAACGCTTTTGGCTTCCTCCACGAGTGCACTAAACTAACTCAAGTAGGCCAAAAGCAAGCTACCCAACTGCCTGAATTCTTTGATATTGTGGAAGGCACAATGTGCCTCCTCACGCTGGGTACACTCCTTACACATGAAAGCACAGAATGCCCCTTACGGCATGGGCGGCCACTCAAGGTGTGGTTGTTGCGTGCCCCACTCTTTGGCCATGTACTTGAAGAGCTTGTCCTCAAGTTGCGTCGTGGCAAGGTCGCAACACTAACCGAGTGGCGCCTTGTGGACATGTAGGACATGATCCATGCCATTCAGTCAGTCAGACAACTTCATTCCCTTCTAATAGATCTCCACACTACGGAGGAAAGACGTGTTTATGACCCAGGCGTAGATGCAACAGGGATTGAAGCAAACAGCAGGTGCTGATGCCACCCCCAGTGGCATTAGCACCTGCGGTTCACTGCAATCACTGTTGCATCTACGCCTGTTGCATCACATGCTGTACAATGCCTTGTTGAGGCCGTTGCATCGGCGACTAGCCACATGAGCAGCCGGGTGCTAAAAGTGACAATCATGGTCGAGGTCCGTGATGCTCTGTCCGATGTTAGCCAGTAGGCTAGCAAATGCAAGCTTCAGCACTCATGGCACTAGAGTGTTGGTGATAGCCACAGGGGCCTCGCGGTGTCCGTGCATGTTCACCCACTATAGGAGGGTGCAGTTTGTGTACATGCCTCTAAGGAGTCTCACCTTTGGAGGAGGCTGTTGTCAGCAACGATGTTTGAGTGGATCTTGGTCTTCCACCTTGGTAGCCAACTCAGAAAGCCTCTGGTGATCGTTGCAATTTTCTTTCGCACGAAATTCATTCGGTGCGTGCTCGCAAGAATCTCCCATGTGGCTGCTTTCGACACCTTTGCTGTTGTCCGCAGCCTCGCTACTGTCGGCAAATTCAGGCAATCTGGCAAGCGTCTTGCCCTTCTCAAGCGATTGGCTTGAGTTCACTACATGACGATGGCGACGATCACGATCCTTGTTACCTTTGTTGTCGTCGGCATTGTGCTCTTTTTTGGGGTCCACGCTCAGGTGGTCCTTCTTTAGCGCATCATTCGTCCCATGGGAGTTGCCCACATGCACTTCAACGTGCTCTTCGAGCATTTTTTTTGGGTTTCCGCACGCTTCTTGGTGTTGCCGAGTTTTGTGCTGGTTGTCTTTGGCGGTACGGTCGCCTTTGCTTTGGCAACCGTGCGCGTGGCGATGTCTCCCAAAACTTAAAGTCCATTGACAGCGTGTGGTGAGGCCATCGCCACCTTGTCGTTGTTTGTCTTGGACGGCTTGGCACTTGCCATTCTATCACCCATGCAACTAGTACTCAAATACCGCTGTGAGGGTCATCCCACGACCTTGAGGAGGTGCTGCCTCTCAAAGTCACCTTGCTCTCATGGTCTATGAGGCAATTATAGAAATCATCTCTATCTTTCTAGGCCACCACTATAAAAAATAATGTGGTAGAAAAATAATATTGTTCTATGCTTAAAGAGGCGTGGATTTTAGGCAAAATCCAAAGCCATCAATCATGGCACTAGGCAAGCTAGAAATCCTAGGAAAAGCGAATGAAGACAAAGCAATTGAGCACCACTCCTGTGGTGTGGAGGAGGGGAGGAGGGTGACTCTAATTCAAAGTTCCCACCCTATCATACTCCTCTCTCACAAATCTTGTGTTCTTTCGTGCTTCCGGACTTCCTTGGTCTCCTCTTGAGTCCTCTTGGCACACCTTGCGCCTCCTTGGACGCGTCTCCCTTGTGCTCCACGGCAATGGGGTGGCCTCCAAAAACTTCCCAAGAGCCAGTTTCCTCCTTTTTCTTTTCCTCTCAGGTTGTGAGAGTCCCTGTTATTGAGTTGGGACACTGTCCCAGGTTTTGGTTAAAGGAGGAGAGTGGAAACCTTAAAAAGAGGGATAAAGTTGGTGATTTGGGGGTGGTCTCTCCCCATCCCGTCCCACTAAAACTCAGCTATCATCCAGGGGGGAAGGGGAAGCCTATAGGAATGAGAAGGATCAAGAAGAGCTCCTCAAGAGCTTCCTTTTGCAATTTACAGCACTTGAAACAGATAACTGTAGACAAAACATCCCCTATGGCGGTTTTGCTGCTGCTGAAACTGCTCACCACATTTTACACATGGCGTACTCACTGGAACCGTTGCACAATCAGTCGTGGAGGTTATCTGGCTCTGTGAATCATTGTAATGACTGCATCTCCAGCTCCCGCATTGAGGTCTTTGTTGGAATTTACAGAATTGCAATCTCAACCTGCGTGAGGGATTTTCCCCCTTACGATACTGAGGAGCAATCGTTATCATTGACCCTGAGCAGGGAGACTCAATTTTTTCGATTCTCTGGAGTCCCCTTTCCATTTAAAACCTCACCCCTTGTTGTGAGACCCAAACAGTTGAAAGTTTGCCCCTCCGCATGCCCAAGTGCTGTGCTGTGAGGCACCGACGAGCTGCTAGAAAGAGGAAAATCCGCTCCAGTGGATCTAGCAGCTCAAGGATTGCCAGGATCCTCAAATGGGTGATTGCCTGTTAATGTGGACAAGTTGCTGAATCCGATGGAAGTTGTTTCATCGGAATCGGATAAGTATCAAGGGAGATATGTTGGGGTGTGCCCAGCCCCTCTTAGAGCTTGTAGCGACTCGAAATCTGGTGTTTAATCGACCGGACCGAGTAAGAAAAGTACCATCTGGAGATTTTGCTCCGGAAAGCTGCCCAGGCGTCCGGTGGATAATCCACTGGATCCTGTTCTACAGTTTGTTACTGAGGGACTTAGCCAAAATCCTGGCTCGGCGTCCGAAACTCAATAGTACGTTTTGTTACTGAGGGACTTCGTCAAAACTCTGACTGCAGGTCCATGGACAGGTTTCGAACCTCGTCACACCCCATCACCAAACTCGACCCAAAAGTGGGGAAGGTGCATGGAAACAGCGCTGAGGACCCATGCATCACGTATAATGGGATCTGTGCCTCATAAAAGCCGCTTCGCACGTGAAGGAAGGCGCCACGGCGTGTGGCGGCGTCATGCTTCTATGCTGGGTGAGACCTTCGGCAAGCATAACTTGGGCTACGCGTTTCCAAATCACGCGCAGTTTGGTGCAATGGAAAGCTCATGACTATCCCTATAAATGTTCTTCTAATGTCTATGTTAAAAAAATGACTAAAGTTTGCGTTATTCCCTTTGCAAAAGTTACTATCTCTAGTTTCCTGCTCACATAGCGTGAGGCGACTAGAAAGCCCACGCTCAGTCTCAGATTTGCCAAAAACAGAAGATGTGAACCACCATGAGATGATCAAACAAACGTCGAGACCTCACCCCGTGGATTCCCTGACACGAACAAGGGGTGTACAGACCAAACTCGTGACTTTGCATGAGTTTCACCTAGAGATCTGTCGAGGTCACACTAATATGTGGCTTCGGTATGTTTTGATGCGACGGTGCAAAATTGTCGCACGCAAGGCACGCTGGATGATTTCACGCCCAACTTTGTGCCACTCGCTCACCCACTCTCTTTCTCAACCCCTCCCCTCGTCCATCTTGCCTCAACCGGAAAGGGGGGGAGGACGAGGGTGAGGGTGCAGGGCCACCAGCCTGGCTTGCGAGGCCTGGTGGCCCCTCGATTGCCGATAGAGCCCCCAGATCAATCGGCGGCTGGGGCTGGCTGGCAGGTGGCCAGCAGGTCACCTGACTTGCGGCCGGCCACCTAGCTGGCCGGTGGCCAGCGCATGGCTGGCCACCAGCCAGCCCTTGCTGGTCGCGATGCCGGGGAGGGCCGAACTAGCCCTCCTGCCACAAAGCAAGTTTAGATAGATTACATGTTCTGGAACTATCAAGGGAAAACATGCAAGTGGTATAGCAAGAATGATTCTTACCATAATGTTTTCCATATTTTCCTAAAATAATTATAAGATTTCAACTATCCACTGCCCTTAAAGTGGGTTGTAACGCTCATTGAAACACATAAGCAACTTTCCATTCGGCTTCGGAGGGGAAATAAAAATGTACTGGTCCAGCATCCGCTCCTGGCACAGAGCGGGTTTGGAGCACTTGTCACGTGGCATTGGCGATGTGGAAAGCATCACAAATTGCGAAGCTTGCCTGGATGAGGCAAGCTTTGCAACTTGCAAAGCTCGCCTCAAGGTCCGATGACACGGGAGCAGTCAAACCATTGGACTACGCGCCAGTCGCTCGAGGCGAGTGGGATGTTTTGTTCAAATTTGCAGTCACCAACATATCAAATCAGTCCATGATTGAAACACCAGTATAAGAAACGTCACCATTTTTTCATTAAAATGTACAAGCATAAAATTGGATTAAAAAAAGGCACATATGGAAAACACTACAGTGCTTGGGATTTTGAGCACATGAGGTGCGCTGAGCGTGTGATACCATGACACGTGTATAGGGAGAGCAAAACAATGTGTGGGAGAAATGTTGTGAGTGTAGGTGGGAGGGATTTTCTGCCTGGACCATCTCAAAAACCAAAAAAAAAAAGTTGAGGTGCTGCTTAAAGCAAGGAAGGAGCGACACCATAGAAGTGTGTCTAGAAAGCACAAGTCTGAAGAGCGAAGTCACGAGTAAGAGAGTAAAGAGCCCAGTCACGTGATACAGAGTGGTTGGGTGCAGCAAACAGCTAGCGGGGTGACGGGTAGGCGGACGGCGAGCCCGTCCTCACACGCACCCACGCCTAGCAAGGTCCAAACCTGGACATGAACTACGCAATGTTCTCCATGCATGCAACCTGTCGAACCCGGGAGAACAACCCAGAAATGAATCCCAGTCACACTAGGTATCTTAGTGACTGATAAATCATGCTATGAAGGCCTGTGCTAGAGGTCACTCTGACGCAAGTCTTGTGAGTGGGCTCTGGATGGTCTCCTTGTGAATAATCATGAGCCGGCACCACGTGAGCGGTAACGTCAGCGTCAGTGTCACTCCAACATCAATCATTTATGTCAGTGCGGTGAGTATGCCGCGAGGCCAAAGGTCACAGCGGATCTGTGGGATACAAACCAACACTCCCCCAAGACCCACAGTTGACACACAACCACATGAAATCACAGGCACGAACGAGTGCCACAAGGAGAGACATAAGAATGCACATGCACTAGGAACAATCATTCACCTATGGTCACCACATGGACACAACAACCCAAAAGCTTGCACAGCTGCCTTGAAGACGATACTGCTAAGTGCTTTCATCATGAAATCAGCTCGGTGCTGTCGTGTATCGACCTAGATGACCCGGACATCACCTGCAATGATACGCTCATGCACAAAATGATGCTCAACATTGATGTGCTTTGTACGTGTGTGACGCATGCCATCGTGTTAAGGAAATGCCTTTGTGCTTTGGTTGTCACATTGCAACGTGATGCAGTGGATTGGGACCCACAGTTACTGTAACAAGTGACATAGCCATACAATCTTGCAAATTCCTAGACCTAGAGAAACATACTCAGCTTCACTGGAGCTGCGTGCCATGCAACCCTGCTTACCACTCTTCCACGACACAACGGTCCCTCCAACAAGAAAGACATAACATAAACGGCTGCGTGCGTCAGTGTCATGTGCCCAGTCGCTGTTAATACATCCATCCACGATGACTGATGGTTGTGCATGATAGCAAAAACCAGTGCGGGCAATGGAGTGGGCATACTTGATGACGTGTACTGCAACCTCCAAGTGTCGCGCTCGAGGAGCTTAGGATAACTGGACCACGAAGTTCATGGAGAATTCCACATCCGCCCTGGTCTTCGTTGCAAGGTACATCAGTGACCCGATGACACGAAGATAATCCGTCACATCGACTGTCTTCCCCAGCTTAGACATATCCTGTGTCTTTAGCAGCCTCTCACCCATTGGGGTCATGTGCGTAGACGTAGTGGGTGTGGACTCCAATAGTGAGGCAAAGCACTCCCCCAGGCTGCAAACGTACGTAGCCTGGTGAACATGGGATGTACAACGAGAACAATCGCGCTCAACTCCATGCCCAAGAAGACGCGTGTAGGTCCCAGGTCTATCATTTTGTACATAGACTGCGAGAGCATCTTTATTGCCTTGACATAAGCCTGACAAGGCGATGCTATGAGCAGGTCGTCCACGTAGATGAGAAGAGCGACAAAAGGAACAGTGTCCTGGCGTGCCCTGAACACCTAAGTATCCACGTCTACTTAGTGCAAAGAGACTTCCAAGGGAGGTGTGTGCTTTGGATCGCTACAACACCAAGGGAGTAGAATTCTTGCAGAATGCAGATTGCGGAAACTGAGAAAGGCTGGGAATAATCAATGGTTAGTTGTTTTTGTGAGATTACATTAGATTCGTATAGCCTGTGATCTAAGCTTTCCAATGCATCCAAGTACGCCAAAAATGGAGCAGTATAGCCCCTGCTACGGCCGTCGAAGTAACCCTTGGTGGAGCCGCCCACCATGCCTTACACGCTAGGCAACGGGAGGCGCTCTGACGATGACCCGTCAGAGCGCCCTTCCTTGCCCAGAAGTCAAGGAGAGATTCACCCTTGTCAAGGAGGTCCTTATGGTCACTTCATTCATGCCCCTGGTGCATTTGAAACTCGTTGGAGGCAAACTCGGACCATTGCGGTGGGATTATCCCGCCACCAATGATGGAGACCCAGATTCCACCCGCCGACCAACCGAACTTCGGATGGGGCTAACTTTCTGAATTCTCAACCAAATCGAACAACTGAAAGCTCGAAACTGCATGCAAAAATTCAACAAGTCCAAATCTGCAATCAGATCAGACATCCAACTGCTCTCTAGTGGTCAAAGTAGGAAAAGGGCAAACGGCATCCATGGCAAGGGCACTTTTAACGATCTCCCTAGTGCACCTTCCATGCCGGATACCTCATGCTCACTCTTACTCGTCTGGGTCTGCACCTTTGAGCCCTTCATAGCTTGTCAACCCAAGCCCTGCAAGGCTGATGACATGCCGATCATGGGGCTGTGCCTTGGTCAAGCAATCATCGAGCATGTGCTTCGTGCTACAATACTGCAGCACAACCTGTCCCTTCTCCACCATGTCGCACGCATAATGGTAGCGCACGTCGATGTGCTTCGTCCTCCTGTGCTGCGTTGGGTTGTTGGTCAGCGAGATGGAGCCGGTGTTATCCTCTTGAACTACCGTAGGCTCCTACTGCGGCATGCCTAGCTCCCCCAGTAATCTGCGGAGCCATAATGCTTCCTTGACCGCCTCGGCCACAGCGATGTACTCCGCCTCTACTGTGGAGGTGGCGACGCAGTCCTGCTTCGTGCTTCACCACGAGACCGCTGCACCTGCCAGGAAGAACACATAGCCAGAAGTGGACCTCCTGTTGTCCACATCGCCAGCGTAGTCCGCGTCAGTGTAGCAGACCAGCCGGAAGGGGTCTGACCTCCCCTTTCCGTCGTACTTCAGGCGCGCGTGCCGCGTTGCCTGTAAGTATCGGAGGATGCGCTTCACCGCTATCCAGTGTAGTGGCCCTGGGTTAGCCACGTACCTGTCCCACTGCGTAGGCCAGGTCCGGCCGAGTCGCCACCATGGCATACATCAAGCTGCCCACCACAGATTGGTAGGGCACCTCCGCCATGTCCTCCTTCTCCTCTTTAGTTTGCGGCGCCATTGCCGCACTCAGCTCACAGCTTGTGGAGACCGGTCTGCCCACTAGTTTGCAGTCCTCCATGCCGTACAGCTTCAGGACCTCAGCCACGTACTTGGCCTGCCCCAGCTCAAGCGTGCATGCCCACCGGTTCCGCGTGATGCTCACCCTAAGGTGGTACTCCAGCTCTCCCATACCTGTTATCTTAAATCTGCTGCTCTGCTGCTCCTTGAGCTGCTGCAAAGCCGCCAGATCTGATGGGCACAGGATCAGGTCGTCCACATAGAGTGCGATAATCTAATGGAGTCCCTTGGTGCGCCGCACGTACACGCTGTTGTCTGACTCATAGCGCTTGAAGCCAAGCTCCACCATGTAACCGTCCATCTGTTGGTACCAGCACTTGGGTGCCTGTTTTAGCCCGTACAAGGCCTTATGCAGCTTGCACACCTTGCCCTCCGGCTCATCCATCCCCTCTGGCACCTGAAGATAGATCTCCTTGGCAATGATTCCATTCAAGAATGCCGTCTTGACATCCATTTGGTGGATCTCCATATCCTTTGCCGCTGCCACCGCGAGGATCGTCCAGATGCTTGTGAACTTGGCCACGGGCGCAAACGTCACATCGTAGTGTTCACCTTTCCGCTGCACGTACCCCTTTTCCACTAGCCGCACCTTATACTTCTCCACTTTGCTATCCTTGGTGAGATTCACTTTGAACACCCACTTGGAGCTGATCATTCTTGCTCCCTCAGGCTGATCCACCAACTCCCAAGTGCCGTTCTCAGCAAGGGACGCAAGTTCAGATTTTATTACTTCACCCCAGTGCTTCCCATCAGGTCGTGCTAACGCCTCTTGCACGGTCGTCGGCTCTGTTGCGGCTGCCATCATGCATCGCGCTATGCCGACCCAGTGGCCCGTGCTCGCGTCATACCGCTTCGCTGCATTCCGCTGCCTCCGGCTGCAATGCGGCGACCTTGGCAACGCTGGCTACTGGTAATGCTGCTGCTCTGCTGCAACGTTGTCCTCGGCCGCGGGCTCCCCCGCTTTGGCTGCTGCGTCTTGTTCTCCAGCAGTACCTGCACCTGCTGCGTTACCCTGCTGCGCTCCAGCACCGTCGAAAGACCTATCATTAACATCTGTAGCAGCCGGCTCCTCCTCACGCTTAAGGAGTTGGAACCACTCCCCCTGCTTTGGAGAGTGCGCCACATCAATGTTATTGCTGCTGCTGTAGTAGCTCTGCTGCTCATCAAACATGAGGTTGTGGCTTGTGATGATGTATTGCATCCGTGGATCAAAGAGGCGGTATGCCTTGAGCGCATTCTCATACCCAACAAAGACGTAGACCTTTGTACGCGGGTCCAGTTTGGAGACTTTTTTTTTGCGCGGCCTGCACCAATGCGTGCACCTTGCATCCGAATGCCTTTAGGTGCACCACGCTTGGTTTGTGCCCACTCCAAGCCTCCTGCGGAGTCTTTCAGCCATCCTTCCCCTTCAGCACTGCCATTGAAGTGAGGTTGGTGATGTAGCACTCCATGCTCACGGCCTCGGCCAACAGGCTCCGTGGCAGTCTAGCATCCACGAGCATCGATCGCGCCATTTTGAGCGTCTGGTTCATACGCTCTGCCACGCCATTAGATTGTGGCGTGTATGGAGTGGTTGGCTACCACCCAATGCCCTGCTCCTTCAGCCACCCTCCGCAGCCCACATACTCCGCGCCATTGTCGCTGCGTAGCGCTCTGACCTTGCGACCAGTCTGCCTCTCCACCACTGCGACATACTTCTTCAGCCGGTCCAGCACATCGCTCTTCCGCTTCATGAAGTAGACATAGAGTTTTCTGCTACAATCGTTGATGAAGGTGACAAAGTAACGCGCACCCCTAGTGGACGACGTCTTGATTGATCCGCACACATCACTATGCATGACCTCAAGCAGGTTCGCGGCCGCCGTTGTCCGTTTTCAAACAGCTTGCGCTTTGCCTTGTTCAAGATGCAAGGTTCACACTTGTGCTCTGTGGAATCTGCTACTGTATCTGATACACCGGTGATGTTAAGGCCATGAACCATGTTGCACTTCGCCATGTCCTGCACGACTGCGGGCGACGAGTGCCCCAGCCGCCGATGCCACAGCTGCAGGGCTGTTCCCCCGCCTTTTGCGAGGTTGACGATGCGTGCTGGCGGGTCTGCTCCATCTGTTGCCGAGGGGATGACCTTGGTCTCAACAATGTAGAGGCCTCCCTCGCGCTTCGCCTCGAGCACGACCTCGCCGCCGCCGTCCATCCGCACGACTGCACCTTTCCTGCGGAAAAGCACTTCATGGCCCTTGTTTGTCAAGCGGCTCACACTCAAAATGTCAGCCGGGCCAGGGACATGTTGCACATTTTGGATAATACGTTGCACCTTTTTACCACCAACCACCACCTCCACGTCCACATCACCTTAGGCGGCCGCAGGTTCGACCTTGTCGTTGGCGGTCACCATGGACTTTGCAGACTTGGTGTAGTTGATGAACCCCACCTTTTCAACTTGGGTATGCTCCTCCGCACTTGAGTCAAGGCACCTCTAGTTGGCACCCTTCAGGTTGTGGTTCTTTGTGCCATTGAGGAGCGCCTTCTTGCCTTTGGCGCCTTTGCCTCTGACATTGCACCTCCTCTGGACACTCCTTGGCCCAATGGCCCTCCTTGCCATAACTATGGCATGCACCCCTCTTGGCGCCCTTCTTGCCGCCGCCCTTACCGCCGCCTTGCTTGCCGTCGCTGTTGCCACCTTGCGTTTTGGTGACTAGGGCAGTTGAGGATGACGAGGTCTCGCTACCGCTCCGACGGTGTACCTCGTTGCGGATGTACTCGGCTACTACGCCGTAGGTGAGTTTATCCTCCTCCCAACCTCCCAGCCCGGTGATTAGAGGACCCCAACGTTTGGGTAGAGCCATGAGGAGCGCCATCGCCTGCATCTTCGTGTCAATTTTCCACACCACATCATTGCATTGTGAGGCAAGAGACTCAATCTGTTGCATGGCAGAAATGATGTCATCACCCTCCTCGATCCTCATTGTCAAGAGTCACTTCATTGTGAAGATCTTGTTGGATAGGGATGTTGATTGGTGAATGGAGCAGAGTTTCTTCCATGCGTCAACTGCCAGGTTGCAGCCTTGGATGTAGCCCCACTGATATTCATGTAGCGCCGACAATAGGAGCATCAACGCCTCCGTGTTCTTCCTCGCGAAGGCCGTCTTCTCCTCGTCCGTTGCTCTTGTACCTTGAACCTCCGTGCCCTTCATGAGCTCTAGCAGTCCCTTTTGCGTGAGGTAGATCTCAAAATGCCACCGCCACAGCCCAAATCCAGGGCCGTCCATGTACTTTTGGATGGGGGAGGACTTTGTCTTCTATGCCATGTCGACCTTCTCCAATGGACAGTCTCAAAGGGTGACGGCAATGTCGTCCGGAGCGACACTCCCGTGCCTTGTGGAAGCCGGGAGCGTCTTGGCAGGCAGATCAGGGCTGTGGGCCCATAACCCTTTGTCAAGAATAGTGTCTTGGCATGACTTGAACCACCTAAGTATCCATGGCTACTTAGTGCAAAGAGACTTCCAAGGGAGGTGTGTGCTTTGGATTGCTACAAGACCAAGGGAGCAGAATTCTAGCAGAATGCAGATTGCAGAAACTGAGAAAGGCTGGGAATAATTAATGGTTAGTTCTTTTGGTGAGACTACATCTGATTTGTATAGCCTGTGATTTAAGCTTTCCAACGCATCCAAGTACGCCCAAAACGAAGCAGTATAGCCCCTGCTATGGCCGTCGAAGTAACCCTTGGTGGAGCCACCCACCATGCCTTGCACGTTAGGCAACGGGAGGCGCTTCGACGATGACCCGTCGGAGCATCTTTCCTTGCCCAGAAGTCAAGGAGATATTCACACTGGTCAAGGAGGTCCTTATGGTCACTTCATTCATGCCTCTGGTGCATTTGGAACTCATTGGAGACGAGCTCGGACCACCGCGGTGGGATTATCCCGTCACCAATGACGGAGACCCAGATTCCACCCGCCGACCACCCGACCTTCGGATGGGGCTAACTTTCTGAATTCTCAACCAAATTGGGCAACTGAAAGCTCAAGATTGCATGGTGAAATACAAGAAGTACAAATCTGCAATCAGATTAAACAGGTTTAGACGTTTTGCAAAACGTCTAAACCTGTTTAATCCAGACATCCAACCACTCTCTAGTGGTTGAACCAGGAAAACAGCAAATGGCGTCCATGGCAGGGGCACTTTTAACGGCCTAGTGAACATGGGGTGTACAACAAGAACGATCGCGCTCAAGCTCCATGCCCAAGAAGACACGTATAGGTCCCAGGTCTTTCATTTTGTACATAGACTGCAAGAGAATCTTTATTGCCTTGACATCAGCCTAACAGGGCAATGCTATGAGGAGGTCGTCCACGCAGATGAGAAGAGCGACAAAAGGGGCAGAGGACAGACTGACAAAGAGTGAAAGGATCCACCAAATTGCGTCTGTAACCACCATTCTGAAGAGTGGACGTGGTCTTTTGATTCCAGTACCAAGGCCACTAATTCATGCCGTAGAGAGACTTCTATAGCCGCCAGACTAGGTCAGTGCCGTCGCAAAAGGCGGGAGGCTGAACCATGTAGATCTCCTCATCCAACTGTCCGTAGAGGAACACATTGTTCACTTCCATCTACTCCAAATCCCAGTCATGATGAGCCATGAGACTCAACAGTGTTTTGGCTGTGGTCTACCACCCGACTGGTGCAAACTTCTCATCGAAGTTGACGCCAGTGACCTGGGAGAACCCCTTTGCCGTGAGTCGTGCCTTCTATTTGTCGAGTGCACCGTTGGGCATGTACTCGCGCCAAAAAACCCAACAAGCATCAATGGATTTGCGCCCAGGCGGTAGATCGACAAGCTCATAGACTGCATGATCATCAAAGACATTGAGCTCGTCACACATTGTAGCTGCCCACTACTGTGCGTTGGAGGCCATGTGGGCTTGACGCATCGTGGTCGGCTCAGGAGGCAAGATAGTGGTGGCCAACTTGGCGTGACACTTGGCAACGCTACTCAATGATGGAAACTTGGGCACCCCTTAGGGAGTTGATCAGGCTCACTAAGAGCTGCCTAGGCATGACCAATTGTTTGTGAGAGGGAGTTGCAGGTTGCACAGATAGAAATTACAGAAGCAAATGTAGGTTTGAAGAGAACGAAGATGTCTGAATCAAATCTTGAGCAAGAAATTGTATAGTCACAGATTTAAAAGAAGCCCTTGTTTGCCTCATTTGGCCAAGGGAGCACTAAGATACACTCTGCCAAAGTTCACCCAATAGCACACTCTCCTTGACTAGCGGAATGAGCGGCAATCACCTTGTCATACATGAGAATTATGTCTCACACGACCTACACACCCAACAATCATGGACTGCTCCTTTCTTAAAGTCACATAGAGGTCCTCCAGCTGGCTTTTCTCCTTGAAGGCCGCTCTCAGCCGTCCTGGCCGATAATCTTGCTGCCTTTTGAGCTCAAAGTGTTGCGGTCGTCACTTGAACTTGACCCATGATCTCCATGCTTTGGAAATCCACATCTTACTCAAACGGAAACTGAATTGAGTTCCGTAAAGTGTGTTGGAGCCTGTGAAACATCCTCTATGCAGCTACCATGCCATATTGATTTCTATCGAGAACCCTGTTTTTGTCACTTTCTAGCTGTTGGCCTGAGGGTGAGTGTGCACCCTGGAGGGTCCCTAGCAGTGGCTGGTTCACACCACCAACTCTTTTTGGAGAGACTGAAACTGTGGAGGCAACTGGTTCCAAGGATGGCAAAAAACTGGTCAGAGATTGAGGCAATAGTTTTGGCCTGAATTGACTGGGAATGTACACTTTTTCAAGGCTCACAAGCAGTGGCATTGCATAACCACCGATCTAAGCTTTCCAGAACACCAAAGCATGCCAGATTTGAAGCTTCCTAGTAGATTCTATGGCTTCTAGAGTGGCCCTTGGTAGGTTGTCCTTTTCCCACCTAGGAAGGCATCCCTTCCCTCCTCTAGAAGCTTCTGCCCCTTCCTAGATTCCTCAGCTTGCTTCTAGTAGGAGGGAAGGTATCCAGAAGACCTAGACACCTCTAGATGCCTTGTAGGACAAGTCACCCCTTCTAGAAGGTGTGCCACCTTCTTGGACCCTCACCTGGCCTTCTAGAAACTTAAAGAGAAACTCTAGAGGTTGAGCTAGCTTCCTGGCATCTATTTTCCACCTCCCTTGAGGCAGGGCAGAATTTCATCTTGTGGGACTTGAACCCGGGCCCCTGTCTCTAGAGGTGGACACCATTAACCACTAAGCCACTAAGGCTTGTCTTTTTGATGTTCCTTTTTGGAGTCACTCCTGCCATGGTGAGGAGCATCATTCCAACACTAGCACCCTCATATCCATCATTCTCCCACTTTGCAAAAATAGAAACAATCACACCAGTCCGCACTGTCCCTTGAGCTACTGAATGCGGTACGCTGCCAGCATCTTGGTCAGAAAGTCTGCCCACATCATGCATGAAGGACTTCATCTGCACCACCTGCTTTGCCACGAGCTCGCGGATGATTTTGTACCGCAGGTCAATGTACTTGGTGCGGGCGTGAAACTCTTTGTTCTTGGTCAGAGCAATGGTGCTCATGTTGTCATAGTAGATGGTGGTCACTGAGGTCTACTGCTATCTACGGCTTGCTAGAAGCTCACGTAGCCACACGGCTTCCTTTGCTGCTTCACTCAGGGTGATGTACTCTGCTTCGGTAGAGGAGAAGACACCACACTCTTGTTTCTTGCTCCTCCAACTGATTGCACATCCACCGAGCACAAATACGAACCCACTGGTTGACCTCCTTGTGTCCAATTTACCCCCCCCCCCCAATCTGCATTGCTGTAGCCACTGAGGATGGGGCTGTTGTTGTTGGAATGATGCTCCTCACCATGGCAGGAGTGACTCCAAAAAGGAACACCAAAAAGACAAGCCTTAGTGGCTTAGTGGTTAATGGTGTCCACCTCTAGAGGCAGGGGCCCGGGTTCAAGTCCCACAATATGAATTTCTGTCCTGCCTCAAGGGAGGTGGAAAATAGATGCCAGGAAGCTAGCTCAACCTCTAGAGTTCCTCTTTAAGTTTCTAGAAGGCCAGGTGAGGGTCCAGGAAGGTGGCACACCTTCTAGAAGGGGTGACTTGTCCTACAAGGCATCTAGAGGTGTCTTGGTCTTCTGGACACCTTCCCTCCTACTAGAAGCAAGCTGAGGAATCTAGGAAGGGGCAGAAGCTTCTAGAGGAGGGAAGGGA